>WAAG01006213.1:3874-26224 GCA_013390105.1 Tichodroma muraria
TTTCCTCCTAAAAAGCAGATTATATGTTACAGGAGTAGTTAGTCTATTCTCTATGGCCGTATAAAAAAAAGTCCAGCTTAAGCCACTCTTTCAATCTTCTTTCCAACTTAAAGTTCTTCCCTCATTCTTCTGACTTAGGTTTCATGCTGTGTCTCTTTGTATCTCCTTCAGTTTCTTCCTTCTCTCACTCAGGCAGGATTCATGCTTTGAAAGTTCCATTGCTGTGCCAAGAAGTTTCTCTATTGAACAAACTGGCTGTTATAAGGCTGATGAGAAGAAGGCTGACGTCCTTTCCTCCTCCAACCTAGGAGTCGCTGGGGCCCGGTCCGATCCTCCCTGGCCCAGCCGCATGGCTCGGTGGAGCCAGGTCCAGTTTCGATTCTCCCCGGCCCGAGGCCGCATGGCTTGGTGGAGCCAGGTCCAGTTTCGATTCTCCCCGGCCCGAGGCCGCATGGCTCGGTGGAGCCGGGTCCAGTTTCGATCCTCCCCGGCCCGAGGCCGCATGGCTTGGCGGACACCGGTCTGGCCCAGCTGCTCCCAGGGCCCTGCGGCCTCTGTCATTCTCGCCGGCCCGGACCCGGCCAGGGCTGCAGCCGAGACAAAGCCCAGCCCAGCCCGGCCCGGCCCGGCCCGAGAGAGCCCGCCGGGCCCGCGTGCTACTCCTCTCTCCCCAGCAACCAGAAGAAGGAATTTTCCCCGGGTTGCATTTTAAATGTGTATTCACAAAGGCGTACCCATGTCTTTCATTGGCTTAATTGAGTGTCAGTATTATACATTGGCCAATCAGGTTAAACTACCACACCAGGTCACATTTTATCTTGAATGCCAGAGGAATAACACTGTAATTGTAATAATTAACAGAAAAGCTACCTGTGCTCATAAGTTGGGTTTTCACACAGTGATTTCTACTCCTGCACATTATAGTACTGGAAAAAAAAGGACAATTAATGTCTCCAGTAACCTCAGTAGATAAATTCTAAAAGGAAATAGAAGTGCTTGACAAGAATGGTATTTCTTCAAGTTTTCTGTATTTATTGGAATAGGACTACACAACTACTGAATGTTTAAGAAGTATATGGTCCAGAATACTTCCTAGAATAGACTGTTTTAATGCTTAACCACAAATGGGTTATTCTCTTTGCTTTCTGAAACTGGTACAACTGGGAGTTTTCAATTCCGTCAATAATCTTAGCATTTTAACCCATAAAATGGATTAAATGCTATTGCCAGCAGCTGGTTATCTAAAGTGGATCATTATGAACAAGCAGGAGAGCAAGTATTTATCAGCCAAGAAGGGTATGATGGAACATTACCTAATAAACAATAATAGACAGTTAATAAGAAATAAAAATCAATATGCTGTCAAATGGGAAGCCAGTGCAATGAAGCTAGGTTGAAAAGATATGAGTCCTTTTAATCTGGGTGAATACCTAAGCACTTAAATTCCAAATGAGCTATAATTTATCGACAGCATTCTGAAAAAGACCTATAAATAGAGAATTGTAAAAATCCTGTCTGAACAGTAAAATCCAGAGATCATGAGTGTTTGTTTGACCATGATGATGTTTTTGTGAGCCTCTAAAAGAAAATCATTGGAGAGACTAATTTTGAGAAAAAAACACATTTTTTTCAGCATCTAGAATAATGCCAGTAAGACAGTGTTCACAATTCCTAGCCTCCTATACTCACGTGGCCATCATTCTAAATGGAAAGTTTAGTCAGAGAGTCGTATAACAGCACTTAGTAAGGAAAACACACAGATTACTGTCGTCCTGCTGTAACCTACAAGAATTCAAAGTCACCTGGCAAAACCTAGATGTACTCCATTACATGATTTCATCCCGATGCAAAATAGTTTCACAGTCTCAGTTGGAAAAGTACATCACTTTTCCTAGATTTCAAGATTTTTTAAGCAAACTTTAAAAGGATGGAGAGTGTCATGAAAGCACGTTTCTTTTTCTCAAAATGTTTTTTTTTAAGATTCATTATTTGCAGAAATATAATGAAATAAATCCTCTGGAATAAGGAATAGGTCCTATGGAAATAGCACATTTTCTGCTTTTATTATTTTTGTCCCCTGAGGTTAAAGAAAATAACAAATTATTTGATTGTAAATGAAAACTTCTCATAAAATACAGAAAACCTTTTTTAATAGTTTTGCAGTTGGACTGGTGGAAAAACTATGTGTCAAAAATAGCTAAGGAGACAAAAAATTTTCTCTTTTACCGTCTTTCCTAGTATTTCACACTTCCTTACCGGAAAATACTCCAACTTGCTGCAACCAAACTTTCCCAGAGGGAATATTCTGTATGAAATTTCTTTTTCTACATATTCCCATGGGAGGAGTTTTTTACTGTTCCCCCTGGATCTGTGAATCCACAATTCAACAGCTAGTTTTCTTTCAGGAAGTTCAAGGGCAACTTTATATATATGCGCTGATTAAACTTCAAACCTTTCTTCAGTGTCAATATCAAGACTGAAAGAATCTTTTATCTGGTATTTTTATATTTTAAAAACTTGAGGTTTCTCTGTGCTTTTTACTGGAGTGTATACATCTCGAGACTCCACAGAATATTGTTGGTTTTTTCCCTGACATTACAGTGTTTCCTCCCAAGAAAGACAGCAAGGATACAGGGTGTGGAGCCTTTTCCCAGTTCCATAAACTTTGAATTCATTTAATGTTTTTCATCCCTGCTGTGATACTGAGGTGATTTGTTGGAGGCGATATCTTTTTAGCCCTCATAATACATATAGAAAAAAAAAAAAAAGTGAGTGTAATGTGAGTAGCTATTTCTGATGAGCAATTTAATTATAGGAATCATCTAATTAACTAAGAAAAACACCTTACTTATAGAGAAGCATTGAACAATTTGCAAATGCCAAGTGGCATTTTTTCCTAGCAAATATACAAAATTTGGAATAGGCACTTAGTTGGAATATATATTTGTCTATCTATGTCTGTTCAATTGTCTGGTTTGTAAATCTTTGCATTAATTAGGTGATATCAGCTCAGCTGGCAAAGAAAGTAAACCATTAAGGTTGTTAAATATGATGATGCTGGAAACAGTCTGACTGCAAGTGCTTATATTGAATATATTACAAATATGTTCCTCTGGTCATTTACTCTGTGTACCTCTCAGACAACTACACAATGTAACATGATTAGGATAGTTTAAGTACAGGATAAATTTATATATTTTTATATATATGCTAGTGACATGCCACTGTGTTAGTAACTTAAATACCACTGTCTCTCTGATCTTAAATCTAATGGGGAAAAAGTGCAAACAATAAATAGGAAAAAGTCAGAAATTCAATGGCTATAGTGCTTTAAAAGTCCATTTTCCTTAATAGATTTTCAATTTATTTTCTCAAGGACTGTGGCACTTAGAGTCCAAAAATAGGTAAAATATCTAAGGATTTAATTAAATATATCCTGTAGAGATAAACAGGAACATCAGACTATATTTAACTAGAGGTTGGTTTAAGGTGTAGAAATTAGAAACGGAAGAAAACCTCAACAAAATCAGGATCTTTGCACTTTTTTTTTTGTTAGTTTATTTCTCTCTCTTTCTCTGTCTTTGCTTCTCTTCCTCTTTCTCTCTTCCTTACTTTTTCTCTTTTCAGGTGCTGTGACTTTCAGTTAGTTTCTAAAAAACCTCTTGGAGGTCTCAAGCTGCTCTGGTGATTTATCCTGTAAGCTACACTAATAAAGTTAGGGGAGACAAGTGTGGGCAAAGGGGGAACATAGTCTAAGGTTTATATGCATGCTTTATGCATATGTTTGTTACTAAGAAGGCAATATAAATCAAGGAAAGAGGCAGACATTGTGTAGGGATTTGAGATAGCATTTGCAGCATCATTTACATATTTTTTTCTTGGAAGCTGTCACCTCATGTCTCTATACCTCAATTTCTGCACTCTGTATGAGTAACGAAACTTGAGACTTCCCTTTCCTATAAAGCACTTTGGATTCTTTTTCATGAATAACAGCGAAGTGTTATTTTCTGTATATTATGCCTCATGCACTTTTTGAGTTGCATTTGCCAGAATACTGATGCTTTCTTAAAAAAAGAAATCTATTAATAGGTCAAGTATTGTTTCGCTAGTTATTATTTTTTATCTTTTCTCGAGGGAGTAAGCCTTAATATCCTTAAAATATCACATACAAGAAGGCAGAATACTGAAAGAGCATTGTACTATTCACTACTCAATCTCCTACTTCTAAAATCTTGACTTTATATGCTCAATTCCAAAGTTCATGTTGCGGATGTTCAATTGCATACTTAAGCCCACTAGAATATCACAGCACAGTTTATTTTCAAAAACAAAATAACTTTTCTAAAATAGATATGTTTCCAGAACAACAGGATAGTATGAATATGTTGTGATGCATAGGTGGAATATGTCAAGGTCCAGGCTGCTGAGAAAAAAAACCCCAAAGCTTAATTAAAATTAACTAATTAAAAATTAACTAAGAAGTTAACAAAATAGAGAAAGATTATTCTTCTGCAGAAGCTTATGCCTCATTCATAGTAGTTCATTCTTCGTAATATGCCAGAGAAAGAGAGATAGCAAGCAGAAACTTAACATAGGGCTGCTTCATGTACTTACTCTGTCCATGTGCTTACTCCTTTTCAATGACTTCAGATGGGGTCTAAGCAACGAGTTGGCTTATACAGATAGCAGGTTTGAATGCAGTGAATACTTTCTTGAGTTTGCACTCCAAATGATGCCTGAAGGACTTATCTGTCTGCACTGTCTACACTGGGAGTGGAGACTAGCCTTGTAAACTAGCTGGATGTGCTGGTGCTGTTAATGCCTTTCACAGTCTCAAGGCAAATTTACTTCTGAGTATATTTTCAAGTAGGAGGGGATAACATATGTATGGCTCAAAATGACACTTTAGCCTCTTACTAGAAATTTGGACTCTCTAAAAAAGCTTCAATATTTTCAAGATATTTGCTTTTATCTAAGTAAAAAAAACAAACCCTAGGGCACTTTTACTAGTTCACTCAGAGAACAGGCAGTTCACCTGAAAAGATTTGACAATGAAAATGTATATTGTGGCTTTTACATTTGCACAGATAAAATGTTTTCATTAGAGAGAGCAAAGTACTATAATTTAAAAATAGATGTAAAACATCATTCTGTTGATCACGTTGAAAAAAGTCCCTTTTTGAACTTTATTGGAAGGACTGTTATGACATATGAATCAACATCATTGCTCAGAGTTGTTTTTTCTGTAAACCAGATAGGGTGCATAAATAATGCAGAATTTCTGTATGACATGTATAGCAGCTGGATTCTTTAATAAAAACACGTGGATTTTAAAACTTGATACTACTACAACAACAACAACAACAGCAACAACAAAACAAAAGCATTTTGCCATGCTCTTACTCTACCAGCCCTTTTTTTGATGGTTTCTTTTCTGTAACTGATTATTATGAGATAACACCCTCAATTTCTGATTAAATTGGCTGATATCAATCAAAAAATCTCTCTGTAGAGTATAATATTAATCACAAGAAGTGAAGGTGGCAATCCAATCACACATTATAGCTTGATTGTGTGAGATATTTAACATCTTCAAATTATATTGTCACTGTTTTCAATGACACTGTTTACAGTGAATGTAAGAGATAAGATGGAATCAAAACATGGAATACCAGAACAAATCTGGATCTAGAATGGAAGTTGTGACAGGGCTTCCTTCCTTCCTTCCTTCCTTCCTTCCTTCCCTCCTTCCTTCCTCCCTTCCTTCCCTTCCCTTCCCTTCCCTTCCCTTCCCTTCCCTCCCTAGAAACCTCCAGAACATTCCCTCGGGAGCACCAAGGGTCTTCCNAGGTGGACCTTATGTGGGAATGTAAAACATCTTATACCAGAAAGGAAGCATTCCTTCCTCACTAGAAGCTCTTAAAATTTTTTAAAACAAGTCAATTCCATTATTCTTTTCACAACTACCTTCATCTATGTATGATATGCAAAATATGACAATAAATCTTAGAACAGGCTATTACAGCTAAGTCGATATTGATCGCAAGGAATGAAATTGCTATATTACATGTTGTAAAACTTATTCATATCCCACAAAAATATTACATTAGAAGTATAATAAATTGTAACACTTTAATCACTTGGCAAATGATTTGACTCTTTCTTTTCAATTTATAGTACCATTACAGTAGCACCTGCTTCATAAAATGTGCATATTACTGATACTACTCTGATGGCTTTTATAGGAACGTTATTGGAATAATTTATGCAATTGCTCTTTTTAACTAATAATTCTTTTCTTCCACTTTTCCAGATAGCTTCACTTTTACTTTTTCAAAATCTTTTCTATTATCTTATATTATTTCTCCATGTGTTCACCATTGTCACTTTCTGAGCTAATGAAGTAATTTTTCTCCAAGTAACTTAACCTTTCATTAGAAAAAATAAGTTTTAATATTTCTACTACTTGCCTTAATTATAAACAACAAAAATAAAAGTTTATGAAATATGAGTGTCTCTGAAATTACACTTTTGTTCCAGCTTTATGATACTACATCTATTCTTTTTAATTAAGTTCTTATTGAATTTTCCATTGAAGAGTAACAAATAAACCACAAGATGTGAATTATACATAAGCTGAAGTATTCTGCATTAGTCAGAGGCAGAAAGAGTTCATACGTATTCAATGGATTTTTCCCATAAAGATTATAGATAGAATCCTATCTTAAAAAGGAAATATGATCTATTCCACAATGTGCATTTAAAATCTTGATATCTCATCCATATTCTGTGGCATAGAAGTGCATGATGTACAGAGAGCTGCATTCAGATTTGATCATAGCCTTCTGGAATAACTAACATGAATATCATAAGCACCCTGGAGAGCGGCTGAAATGACATTATGGCAAAATCCACAGACCAAATACCAGACCCCAAAAGAAATGAAGTCTGGCAGGAGAATACAAGATACTCTCCTGCAAATAGATCTCTTAGAAAAGCAATAAAGAGTTTACTATTTGGGGTGAAAATTATTTTAGTTGTATGCAAAACTAATAAGGGTATTAATGAAATATATATTTTTTTAAATAAATAACGTAGATAATTTTAAATAATGTGAGCTATTTAGACTAAAAAAATATCTGAATATCTTTTGTTCTTTCTTTTTCAACACTTTTTTTCTTGGGAGTGAGGTGCAGGACAGAGAGAAAGGAGAGAATGTGGTCAGGTAACCACGTTTTCACTATAATTCTCCCAATCTCAAAACACCTTCTCTTTAGAAATTATTATCTGAAAAGCTGAAGTGCATCCAAAACCAGGATTATAAGCATGCCATATTCAGATCCCGAAATTTTTAAAAAGAAGGAAATAAGTTCTTTTGTCCTACCAGTGAGTCTTGATTTACTCTGACCCCAGAAGGGTCAAGAAACATTCAGTAATACGAATTTTTTAAGAAGCCAATAGTCCTGGTTCTGACCAGTACAGGATTAATTTTTGCAGTAGCCAGAAGGGAGCCGTGGTTAGGACACGGAGGTTATTCCATACCACCTCACATCATTGCCAGGGGCAGGGCAAAGGAATCTTTTCTGGTGGTATGGCCATGGCTTGCTTATTATGGTTTCCTGTGTGGTGATATTTTTTTTGTGTGTGTGACACATTCATCTCTCTTGTACACCCTTTTATTAATATTGTTGCTGTTGCTGTTACTCTTCTTTTCTTACCTCACTACTGTTTCCAGTAAACTGTTCTTTTTTCAACCCGTGATCTTTACTTTATGTACCTTCAATTCTCCTCTCCCTCCCACCACACAGGGATGGGTAGGGGGAGGGAGGAGATAGCAACCAGAGCATGGTTTGTAGTTTTTCAGTGGGAGCACTAAACTGAGGTGCAGCATTCCTAAACCACGACACCAAAGCAGGACCTAAAGAGAGAAACTCTCCATCTTAGGCTGCTAAGAAAGAAGAATTGGTACTGTGAACATGGATTTTCATACAAATTGAAACCAAAATCTGTTCTCATTGTATGAAAGGTAGCTATTTCTTGAAAATGAGGACATGATTGTACTCCTTACCAAGGAAGTACCCCTCTAATGATCAGTTGCTATTATTTAATGTGATGAAATTATACAGAGACAAGAGAAAGATATTTTAGCCTACCTAATGCTTTTTGCTGACACCATCTAATTGTATTTCCCACTCTATGACTAACTCAGGTGTGGTAACGCTCTTTGCATTGACAAATAGTCAGCTCTGTCACTACATTTAATAACATAAAAGGAAAAAAGAAAACATACCAAGTAATTAATTCACACAAAATAGCAGCCAAACTTGAGTAATTGAATATTTCAATTAATCACAGGAAAATTGCAGAATATACCTCTGATGCTTAGTCTAGTTGTGGGGGCTATACGAAGGAGACCTTGAGGCTTACTAAAGGATAAGGCTTTTACTATTTAGTAATTTAAAATCATAACAGTCCAAGAGATTAATTGGTAAGAGGTCCATGTCTCTTGGGAACCAAGAGTTGAGTATAGGAGCTCCTTTGAGCTTCTCAGAGGGAGAAGAGAATGTAGAGGTTAGAAATAGGTTTAAAAAAGAATAAGCCTTCATGCTTTCTAAGTGCCTTTACTAAAAGCAGAATGCCAGCTGCCTGAATAGATACAGAGGGCCAGTGCCCTAAGCTTCAGTTAATAGTTCACTATTTCATAGACATAACTAAAACACAGTAGCATGTTGTTTTGCATTTCTAGATAAAATAGAGAACAAAACCAAGATAGAATATGTACGTAAATAGAATAACAGGCACAAATTCACATAAAAGTGTGTAAGAATTGACAGTGTCTTTCACATGTGAAACTATAATTTTAATAGGTGTAGAGAAATTGTTTTAGCTTTGTGTTTTTAGCTGATTGGTCAATTTAGGGTTAAAAACCCTCAGTAAGGTCTGCAAAGTATGCAATTCCTATCCCTACCATACACCTACCTACCCTGCTGCTTTGCTTTGCTTTGCCTGCACGAAACCATGGAGAAAAAAAAAAAAAAGAAGACGGAAGATAGAAGAAAGAAGATCGTGTTGCTCCTGATGCTGCACGGAGTTCCAGGCTTTCGAGGCCCTGAGAAACTCCTGCAGTTTCTCTGGGCCCACCCCTCTTGGTCTACCTGCCGCCCGAAACTCGCAGCACGGGAGGTCTCAGAGAATTCCAATAATTCTCCGAGACCCTGTCCTGAAGAAGACCGTTTGACAAACTCAAACTGCACCTTTGGACGAGAAAATCTAGAGACTGATGCTTTGATTCAATAAATAACTTTATAGCAACAACACCTACCTCAGTCAGTAGCTTCCCTGAAAAAAGCCTCCACCATTAACACGTCTAGGAAAAAAAAACTCAATAACCGTGGTAGTATCTTATACACATAAGTCCATCTAGTACTAAAACCAGGAAAAAGTTCTGATTTTAAACAGTGTAAAATAAGCAGTTCCACTGCAGTACTAGTACTGTTGATGTGTTTGAGAGTGTTTGAATGGATAAAGAGGCATCAAAATGGAGCAGATGATTGTAAACCATACTACGCTACACTTGCAGTGATATGTTGATGAACATATGTTCTATGTGTGTTATAGATACATTTCACTGAAAGCTCTGTAGTTAAATAATGTAGATGCTTCTCTCAAGATGAATACATATGTATCATACTGTAATCTACAACAGATAAATGAAATCGAACTGGGAAAATACTGTTCTAAAATGTACTGATGACTTGGCTTTACACTGGAAAAAAAATTGTGAAAACAAATGTCCTAAAGCTTCAGCCACTCTGTTACTTTGAAACAGAGCCAAGACAGAAAAAGATCACAGGAATAGACCACAAACAGTCTTTCAAAATAGCAATAGTCAAAATTTAATAAAAAATTCTAAGAACATTAAGTCCCTGAACTCTTTAAAAAGAGACCGTTAACAGCAAAGCAGCTTCACTACAGTCTGAAGATTCTGCCTCAAGAATAAGAGTTCACCAGCAGCTAATGAAAAATGTTACTAGCAAAAATAATACATAAAGCTGGTGGTAGAAAACCAGCAAGTAAATGAATATCAGAAAATGAAGAAGACTTGTACAGAAATAAGGAACTCTTCCAAGCAAGGTGAACCAGTGTGGAAAAAAAAAAAAAAAAAAAGAGAAAATGACAAGAATATTCTAAAAGTAAAGATGAAAAAGTGAGGGTTCAGGGAAAGCAAGAGCTCTGAACAAGCTTTTCCTATCCTGAGTTATGAGAGAATGGGAAATGAACCAGATTCTAGTTTTAAAGTGCTTTAAAGTGTTCTGACACAAGTGAATTTATCTGGATATATGCTGATGTGAATGAGGTCAACAACTGATCAATCAAGGAAGGAATACTGGTTTGGTTTGGGTTTTTGTTTCGTTTTGATTTGTTTTTGTTTGTTTGGGGTTCAGTTTTTGGGTTTTGGGGTTTGGGGGGTTGTTTGTGGGGTTTGTGGGGGTTTTGTTTGATTTGGTTTTGGGTTTTTTTGTTTCTGTTTTTTGGGAGTTTTTTTGGGGGTTTTTTTGGTGCTAGAAACATTAGCATCCTGGGCAAGAGAGAAAGTGTGTGCAGTAACAAGGCCACAGTTTAATACATTTGGGAAGTTATCTAGAAAATGTATCCTGATCTTAGTTAACCTTCTTTCCCTATATCACTCTAAATAATTTTCCATCTGTATTGAGGAATGACGTAACACTGGTTCTTTTGTACAAGACTATCTGTGTGTGATAATAACCAGGTAAAAAAACAGAACTATCCACACAGCCTAGTTCTTCTCTAAGCTTCTTTCACTAACATAGTACTACTAACATTAGCAAATTAAATGTGGTTTTGGTTAACTAACATGCAATGACAACATAATGGAGAATATAACTCCTTAAGATGAATTCTCAAAAAGATAGCTTATATTTCCTCATGTGAGGAATCCAGGCAACAAAATTTGGAAGCAAAACTCTAAATGTGAGTCTTCTGAGCATCTTGCCTCGAACAAGATAATCTGGATGGTAACAGACTATAGAAAAGGCAGGAATATGCATTTCAGTTCAGGTATTTTAAGGAGACACAATGCAAAGAATGGGTGTCAATAATCATTCTTTTTCAGAATTGTTTAGACACTCTCCAATTATACAGGAACTGTCAAGCAAAGCTAAATAGTAAGGCTATGCAGTTTTGACATACTTAAAGGTGAAGAGTGTCTTTACACTACAGATAACTCCATCTCAGACCCTCACCTCTATTGCTGCAGATTGCAGTGTCAGTTCTGACCAGTTTTAATGATGGGTGAGGGACAACAAGTGATGATGAGGAGCTGTAGGTGGGATGGAAATTCAACTGTGTCCTGTAACACCAGCATATGATTTAAGTAACTCAAATGTCTTTGACTTACGTACTATGACTAAGAGATTTGTGAATTATGTGCTAGATGGGAGCCTGGAATTTAAAATTATTTTTTCCCCAGACAAATATCAAACTGTTTCCAATAATAAGAAAACCAACACAAGTAAACACAACACTTCTCAAAATTTTGTCCTTTTCTTTATGCTAAATTACATTGTAAAGTATTTTTCTGCTCCTTTATATTTTTCTGTCTATTGATTCAGAAAAGAACATGATAGAAGCTTTGGGCCTGACTCTGCCTCAATATAAATCAGCAGAGTCCCATTGTCTCCATTACCACTATGCTGATTTGTGGGGCTGATGATTAGACTCTTCTTACTAGAATAACAGACAACTAGCAGAGTGTTGTAGATTGTCACAGGGAGACTTTGAAGTAGACACATCACTTTAAATTCACTTTCCACGTTTTTTTCTATCTCTAATAACACATAATTCTCTAAAGGAGTTTGCTATGTGTGTTTTAGCAACACAAGGGAAGTGCTCTACTTGGAAATTATCCTAATAAAGACCTGATGCTCCTGATGCAAAGAAAATGAGGACAAATACCACAAAAGAGATAAGACTTCAGCTAGATTTTGTTCTGAAGCATTAATAATTCTCTATGAAAAAGATTTAGAAAGATTTTTATAATAATTTATCATGATTTGTAAGGAGTAAATTAGATTGACAAATAGAAAAAATAGGGTGGTAGTTTTGGGGATTTATTTTGTGGGGTTTTTTATTTGTTTGAGGGAGTGGTTTTGTTGTGGGTTTTTTTGTGGTTTTTGTTTTTTTTGTTTGTTTGTTTGTTGTTGACGTTCTTGTTTTTTTTATGAGATCTGTTTTCTAGATGTTAGTTTACTTTGTACAGAAGCATTTTTTCCCAGTGTGCTTTTCTGGTGATTCATTATTTCAATTGGATAGCAACCAAATACATAACTTCAGAATGGTCCTTTTGTACCTGGCTAATGTAGCTTGCTCCTTCCCGCTGGTTGCTTAATACTCTCAAGATTTAATACTTTCATTTACTTTTTTCCTATTGATCAGGAGAGTTTATAGTATCGTGATTACTATCTGAATTCTGTTTCTAGAATATTCACTTATAAATAAATAAGAATCGCTTAACCAAAGCTTTAAACTGTGCTCAACTGTGAATTCCAACTATATTCATTGCTGAATAGGAAATGAACATTATGGTGTTATGTTTTCTTCCACTCCACATACCTAAAATTTTAAGTGTTTTATGTAACTGAAGGTCACTGAATTACTTATCAGTCAATATCACATGATTCTGTCTCAAACATTGGTCTCTAGAAATATCCAGATATTTTCAAAAAACAAACTGCTTTCCATCATAAGAGCAGTTTTTTCATACTAGCATGGTTTGTTCCTTAGTCTAGAAGTGCATGCTAATAAATATAACCTGTTGGAGTAGATAGGAATTGACAGTAACTCATCCAGTATTTCAAGGAATGTGATATGATTGCAGTTTACTCTTTGGTGCAAAAAACTGAGAGCAAGATACTGTGGTAATAGGAAAGAATGGGGAAAGAGGATGGGTAGAACACTAATTTTAAAAAAAATAATAAAACCAAGTATCTTCACTATTGGGAAGACATCATAGACTTGATGTCTAGAGCTGATGTATTTTCAAATCAAGGTCAAAATCAAGAGTTTAGTCTACATGGAACTGAAATGGTGGGAAGTTCTCCTTAGTGTCTGCATTGCAGCGCTAAGCTCAAGGACCATTCTCAGTTCAAATCACACTGGATAAACTTACAAATTGTACTTTGGGATTCAGGGATGTTTTATCACTTTTGCATGCATTTCATATTGCGTTCATTGACTGTGAAGAAACCAGACAGTTTTCTAGAAAAGAAGGAAGATGGAGCTTCCCTAATGTTTCTGATGTCAGAGTCATACTTATCGTTTATGTGCACAATTATAAAGAGCAATAACCCCACAGAAAGAAAAACATTTTTTACAGTGCCTGTTGATTATTCTTGCAAATTTCAGCTGACAAAAAAAAACTCATCTAGTGAGAAAAAAAAGACTGATGAGCCTTAAAACTGAATTAAGCAGAAACCATTTGTTCCTTAATCATAGCTGTTTGTTTTGTATAAAATGTTCTATCTCCAGCAAGACGCTAGGGAAATTTTTTTGAAAGCAAAACACAAAATACATTCTTTTTTAATGTTTTCTGGCTATAACCCTGTTTGTGGTGGCATATATTATCTAGATATGTCACTGTTTACCAAATTGAAAAGGAAAAGGCAGGTAAATTAATCACACTGGATTTGAACTCTAAGACATGAATTCTAAGCGATTTCCTTACAGCACAGCACTCAAATGTCCTTAGGTGAGACATTTGATTCACTGCTGGATAGAAATGGGGTTGTGTGACTTTTAGCTTTCTTTGCTGCTCTCCAGAACATACAAGACAATTCTTCTGTACAAGAGAATTTACTGTGTAGTTCAGCTCTACAATTTGCTGAGTACAGCACCTGTGAATACTTCCATCTCCTGTTGAAAGCAGAGAGGTTACACTTTGTACTGATGAAAAAGTTCGGGTGCACCACCGGTCTGCTGTGCAGCAGGGGCATTCTCAGATCCGCTTATGCTGCAAAACAGAGAGAGACTATGTGGAAATAACTCAGCAAGCTACCATGGGAGCTCGCAAGTCCATGCAGCAGTGCAGAGAGTAGCGTTGTGGCTTCTACATCAGTGCATCTGCCTGGATCTCTGCTCTAATACAAGTTCCCTGCTGAGGTGTAAAGCTGTGCAGAAATAGCTATAGTGCTTCTGGTTCTGGAAGGCACAGCCTCAGCTTTCTTTAAAATTTCTGCACTGACTGGTGTCTAGTTGCTTGATGTAAAAGTGTTGAGGAATATATTCAATGCAGGTATCTCAGTGTACAGGTGTACTGCAAGCTGCAGACTGAGCTCTGGGGTGGTGGGAACCCCAGGCGAGAGGCCATGAATTGCCAACCTTTTGGATAAGGGGCACAGGGACCTATGGCCCAGCCAGGGCACTGGACACTCAGACATATGGCAGGAGCTGATGGCCCCAGACTTTCCTGCACTTAGACTGTGACAGTATAAAAGCTCAGTGTTTTCTTTGTTTGGAGTCTATCCTTGGAGGCACGCAGCTCAAGCTGTTATTTTGTTATTCCACAATGTTTAAACTATTTTAAGGATTGAGTTGACTGAAACTCTGCTGTGGGAAATCTGGAGCTGAGCCAGTGAGGAAACTTAGTTCGGCTGTGAGTGTGGGGTGTACAGCTGCAAAGCGACCTTGTTCCCAGCTAAGGTGCTGGGAATGTGACTGCCAGAGTGGCTCCTGGATGGTCAGACAGGGAAGTATCCTTGGCAAATTTCCCCAATACTAGTCCTTATTTTATTAAAAATGCAGATAATGTCATGGGTACTCTATATATTGGTAAACAAATATGTATGTATGCCTTACACATGGAAGGTAATAAGCAATATAAAAAGGTAATAAGCAAAAAATATAGAAAATATTTACGAACGGCTAAATAGAACTTAATTTTGTTTATGAAAGTGTTTACTTTTCCATATTGTGTAGATGTTTACATTCAAAATTAATTTTATTTTTAAACATTTAAAAATTTACATTTTAAATGATGATTAGAAGTTCATCTGTTTTCTATTTTATCCCATGTGGTATCCCATATAGTAGATATGTAAAATCAGGGTTCCTGGTTTTTTGGGTTTTTTTTTCCAGCTTCCTCATTAGTAAAGATCACATTTCAAAAAGTCTGAAACCTGTTCCAGTCCTCATGGTTGCAGAGGGAAATGGCCTTGCCATAAGGTAAAATAATCAATACTGGTAACAGTAATAAATGTAACTAAAAGAAGATGCAGGTCTGAAGTTTTTGGAAGAGAGAGAATATGCTTTGTGGAGACCATTTTCCCTGGTGCTGAAGTTATTTATTGTGAGAGGGTGTTTTCATGGTGTTTGTTCTCTCTGAGAACTGATATTTGCAATAACATCCTGTGTGGGAATAGCACTGGCTGGCAGGCAATCATGAAACATGGAAGAGAGAATAGGAAAATCAAGAGTGAGAAAACTTGTGGGTTGCAAGAAAGGCATTGAAATCACTTGGCAATTATTGCTATGGACAAAACAAATTCAAACTGGCCAATTTAACTTAGTTTATTGCCAATTAACATAAATATTTAATTATTATTTAAGGTATTGGGATGAACAAAAAACCCTCAAAACTAAAAACATTTAAAACACTTCTAGCTCACTCTGAAAACTTTTTCTTCCTTTTTATTATTGCCACAGCTTGGAACACAGGCTGTGTGTGCCACAGGGCAGGTCCTGACCATCTTCCCATGGATGCCACCCCTGCAGACCTCCCCAGCCTACCCTTTGCTCCTAAAACCTTGCTGCCTATGCTCAATACACACTCTGAGTTCCACCTGCTCTCCTTGAGACAGGATTATTTTTAAATTGAGGATTATTGTCAAAAGTGGTTTGCACTTATTTCTTAGTAATCTTGGCTTGGTTTGTTTGAGGTTTTCAGTTTTGCCATGCATTTTTATGCTTTCATTAGGCTGGATCATTACTTATAAAATGGAATTTTATAGCCTGGTCTAAGTAAATACAGAGTCCACATGACAGTCAAAAGAAGAAGAAAGCTTTGTAGAATTGTACTGGTTCACCATTCTTCTCCAGTCTATCACTGTTCTCTCAAGTGATTTTCCGTTTTCTTGCCTTCAAAAGGGAACAGAGTCTTTGAATCTTCACACAAGGCTAGCAGTTTTTCCCTCTTGTACCTTATGTCAGTTTCTAGCCAGCTCAGGAACTCTAGGTTACACTAGCATTTATTCTGAAGGTACAGCATTATACTTCAGTGTATTTGGACCACATGTGCAAAATTATCTTACTTTGGATCAGTGCTATTTATCCTGCATTTAAAGAACCAGTACTAGTGACTCAGTGGATTTAAAATACTGCATTTAGTTCAGTTTCTGTGTTTAAACTGTTTTCTATCAGTGAATCTTTTCCCCCAAAGTGACCCAAGACATGCACTCTTTCATAAGAATCTAGAGCTCAATGTTTTAGCCACACACTAATATAACTCACTTTTATATATATGTATGTAAGTTGTATTTGTGGGTGCATATGTAACTTCTCTATATTTGTATCTGTGTGGAATGGGAAACTGTAAACAACATTATATTTTCAGTGTTGCATTTGATATATGCTGAAGTATTAAATTATCTTTATGTTTTCCAGAGGTTAATATTTCTTAGAGTGAATCGGTAAGAAAACATCCAGAGCAAGAAATGAGTAAGCAAGTGAAGTAATGACTAAGCAAGTAAAGCTAATTGTATGTGTTTACTTTCTAATTTAGTCTTTTCAGTAACAGCTAGTTGACTAAAAAATCCACTAATAGAATTTAAATATAAAAGTGGTAAAGTCTCTAATATTCCTATGTACATATCAATCACTAATCCCTTAACAGTTTCAGCTTAATCAGAATGTTTTTAGATTGATTTGGGATTATTCTTTTCACCCCAAGCATGTTCCTTGGTTTTTATTCTAAATCATGTTACTGAATCCAAGTGATTGAATCCAAACTTTTGACATAATTTGATTTAAATGTTGTTGAACTGTAAATAAATCCAATACTCTTTCCCTACTAACTAAACTGAAAGTTGCTTTCAAAACTGAAAGAGTAGATGGCAGTCATTTAAAATAAATTATTTCGAAATAGAATTGGATCTCCATTCACACAATTAACTTGTGGACAGTAAATGTGAAAAGGATTGCAACAGTAATTCCTAGAAACTGAACTGATAGTGTTTTCAAATCTTTACCTGGCTGAGACTTCTGCTTGGAGGATTTCTAGTTCTCAGTTCTTCATGCTTATGACAGCCAGATTTGAGATATTTGGGTTGAAATATTCTGTAGTGGGTGTCTATCACATGAGGTTATTTTTGCTAAATTTCCTCTAATTACTCATATGGTTTTGAGAATGCAATCAGGAAAAAATTTATTACTTAAGCTGTGGTAACAACAATATATACAAGCTCTCACTAAAAAATTCTCTTTGAAGGGGGAACTAAAAATTTCCAGTGTATTAGGGTTCTGAACTTTATTGCTTCTCTCTAAACATTAAATTTTAAATAAATATTAAATGCTTGTTAAATTTTTGTCAGATGAAAAAAATGATCCATCTTCTCTAAGAATTGTCCAGTCTTACATGACTACAATGCAGAACTATTTTGATATATCCATAAATTAACTGGGCATGAACCAGTCCAAGGCAGAAAGAGCAGGGTAGAACTGCCTAAGTAAGTTGCTGTTTAGATTTCCTCTGGACTGCTCAAGACAATACACAAAAAGACTAAAGAAAAAACTCATCTGGCTTTTCTGAGAGGCCATGCTAGGCTTGGATAGCTTGAGAGAAAAACAGTTTGACTTGGCCATAGAAAGCACAAGTAAGATGAAACTAATAAGTAGACTGGCACAGAAGTTCAGTCTGATAAAGACTGAATAGGGATCAGCATAGAGGTACCTGGAGCAAAGCTCACGGGGAATCTGAACAGCAAGAATTTGTGGGATAAGTTAGATGTAACAAGAAGCCAGGAAGAGAAGCTGTCAGTCAGGTACGAAGGTGATTGAAACTATTCTGTGGCAACTAAGTGCCCAAGTTTTGTTCCAGAGATTTAACTCCAAAAATACCACCAGCACAGACAGAAGCAAAAATCCTGACTCAGGTCTGTAGCCAGAAGTCCACATTACTGACATTTCTCCAGTACAATAGCTGGAATTAGAGTCCTAATCAAAAGCTGGGAATTACTTTATAGCTAGATTTTTAGTCTGTTGTAATTAATTTTGTGGAGCTGTCACAAAAAATCTTCATGACTTCACCTTCTTTAAACCTTAATTAATATTTCTTATGCTACAGTTGATTTTTCAAAGCTAGCCACACTGCCCAACATAAGTAATTTTGGGTATAAATAATTTCTGAATTTTCTACTGCTTTTGACACTTTTGGTCAAACTCTCTATTACAGGATCTGAATGGACCTTTTCCTTTTTTCAAAGACAGAGGTAGCCTCACTTTAACGGATTTTTTTTTAATGCATTCAGATTAATTGATAAAAGAGTGCATGAATTAGACCAAAGAAATACGAAAGGCAGAGAGTTTGCTGGGGAATGTAGCTTTAGCATGGGCTTTGCTCAAGTCTTACAATGTGTACTTTCACCAAGGACTCAAGACATCAGGTCTGCTCTGAGACTCACAAACTCATCCAATGATGGAAGAGTTAAAAAATTATCAGCATGAATCCAGGCATGGATATTATGCCTCCAGAGAATTCCATCTTTTTGGATTTGAATATAGCACTCAAAGCTAATGTAGATCCAGAACAGCCATCCTAGACTATATACTTCAAAATTTCTTAATCTGTGACTGTTTCAGAAGTTGGCCTTTTGTAATAAGTAAATTTCAAGCTATTTTTGTGCTTTCAAGGACCTGTCTTACCTACAAGCATGCTTCATGGTTTGTAAGGATATCAAGGAAAGCCTTTAATTGTGGAAAATCCATGTGATGCTATCACTTTTACCCTGGCAGACCAGGGACAGCATCAGTCTGGTTTAATCATCACTAGGTCAGGTAAGGTAAGTTAAGGTGAGGTATGCATACTTTGAGGTGGTGTTGGTTGAGGAGACAATAACATTTCCTGGAGACATAAGCAAGACCCCAAGACTGTGGTTGAGCAAACAGAAAATCAAATTTTAAGGCATCTAGGATCTTTTCTGTGGCTGTCTGGGTGATTACCTGCTGGCTGGACTCGGCTTTACACATCTTAAGGCTGTATAAAAGTTCACCTCTGCACTAGGTTCATTGACTAAATTGATAAAAATGAGAACACTGCGCTCACTTCTGCTTCAGACCATGTTTGTTCAGGTCTTGTACTTGACAGATCTGGCACGAGCAATTATGGGCCTTTGGACCAATGCAGCATCTGCTAATATTATGGAGTACTGTTTGTCCTTTCAACCAGACAAACCAAGATTGGGTTAACTTTGATCAGACAGTGACCCCATAGTTAGGAGAAGCTGCATAAGCACAGAGAAAGCAGAAAAGTTAAATAGGAACTTAGGTTTAAGTTATTGTTTTGCAGAGACCAGTATATTTTGTGGTGGGAAGGAGCGATTTGTCTTAGAAATCCGTGAGAACTCCGTGCAGGAGCTATAGCTGTACTTGCCCCTGTTAAATTGGGTGAAATGTCTATAAAAGCAGTTTGTGGTGGTCTTAGAAAGGAAGGCATAGTAAAGGTGTATAATAAATCACTCTTGGTAACTTATGCCAATCATAATACAAAGGAAGTGTATTTTTATGCACAGAAAATGTGCTGCAGTACTGAATCCCAATGAGGGTGAAGGAAGATGAGGTACATGAAAGATACATAGGAGAGGAACATAACATAGCCTTGGGACACTTATGTGAACTGAGTCTGCAATGTGTCTTGTTCTTGTAAAGGATCATTCAGTCACTGTAACCTAGCAGGAAGCCCAATGAATTCTCACCTTCCCCAGAGTTAAGCTGATGGGGAGATAATAGATATGCATACACTGTGGGCTGGGAACAGAGACTGGAATCCAATGGTGGATTACATTTATGATAGTCAAAGGTTGTTTATTTGTAAACTCTGTTCATACTACAAAGGGATTAACAATTTCAAAACCCACGAAAAGTTATATTTACTAGAAGTTTTTGGACCTATTTGGTTCAAGTGGATCACTGTTTAGATAAATCTATAAAATTCTGATTTCTTTCCATGTGTTCAAATGAAACTCATAATGCTGGGGGGGGAGAAATATCCTTCCAACCTTTGAAAACATCAAAGACATTACTTTCTCCCTGATCTTTGAATATTACGGACCCAGTGAGAACTGAAAATGAAAAAAAAATGTCAGCAAACACTGGGACCAGCACTGGAGATTCTAGATTTGGACAGCAACAGATGGTTATTGATAAATTTGAAACCCTCCATGTAAGAGAATCAAAATCATAGAACTCTTAACAAACATCAAAGGAAATAAAGCTGACTAGGAAAAAGGAATGACAACATTTCATTTTGTTCCCTTAGAAGTCCGTGGATTAATACACAGTAAGAGATTTATAACAGCTAAATGCCACTGTAGCAAGAAGCTTACTACTGAATCCTGATTGCTAGATTTACTTTTTCTTTTCCATAAAACAGAACTTAATACTTTCTTTGTGCTGCATAAGAAGACACCTGAAACAACTTCCTGTCATATTAGACTTGAATAGTGATTACATGGAAATTTGTGTAATCCCTTATTATTTTGAATTGAAAAGCCTCCATAATTTTTCTTAAAAGCCCTAGAAACAGAGTTTCCTGTCTTTGTATGCTGTCACCTGAAATACTCTGAAAATAGATCGGTATCTTTTCATTAAATGCAGGAGAATTGTTTGCAGCAAACAAATAAATACAGGGGTTTCTACTGTTCATTAATTGTAAGCAAATGACTCCTTCTTCCTTGAATATTTTCATTTCTTGGAATTATTCAACAGCTATTTTATGTGAATATATTTCAACCTATAGTTTAGTGAGAAACTGTTTGATAAGAGTATTCTGAATTTACAGTTTAAACCCCAAGCTGTTTAGATATTATACATACATCAGTCTTAAAATTCTCCTTAATAATTTTATGAGAGTAGACCTCAGAATCAAGTTCCTGTGTAACTTCAAAAATAACTCTCACTTTAAGTATGGTATAACAAAGAACATTGAAGAAAAGGAAAATTTTCCTATTGTGTTTTGTATACACTAGTGGCAGAATAAATTCCACAAAATGGCTCCTGTTAGTGAATGAGGGTCCATGATACACTACCAAAATATACTGCTACCTGGAAGAGAATAACAGTAAAATATATTTATAGGTGACTAATTTTCCTTCTAGGCGCAGTTTGTTTGACTGAATTTGAATAAGAGATAAAAGCTGAAATTATATTCAAAAGCTGCTATTTAACTGCAGACGTTTAAATTTTTTTCCGAGAAAAAGAGAAAGCCAATTTTGCTTAACAACCTTCAATAATTAGTCTCCAACCGTCAAAATGTAAGCTTTCTTCAGTAACGTGTACAAAAACAATTTTTCTATTTCTTAAGATATGGATTCAATTTGCATTAGTTTGGTTATCCATTGTGAGTTTAGCTACGTGAATAGCCATTATTAGTGCACAGAAAATGCACAATTAATAGTTTATCAAAGTTAAAGTCTATGAAAAGAAGCATTTATTATCTTCATTTGGGAAAAGGAAAGACACTGAAATCATTTCCACGTGCTACTGATGGCTGAATGTCTTGACTAATATGCCCACCATTTCTGTTTCTGGAAATAGCTACAGACAAGCTCCAAAAAGGACTTGTGCCCTGGAACACAGTGGAGCAGCATCTAATTCTCTTCTCCCTGGTCTCAGTGCACAGTTTCAAAGTCATCAGGTAGGTTGTCCAAATGTTGCTGAAACCTGGTGTAGTAGTTTGGCCGTGATTGGCCAATGTGTATTACTGACATTTGATAAAACCAATGAAAGCGTGGGTACGCCTTTTACGATACACTTTTTTAAATGCAAACCCGGGAATCAGCTCTCTCTTGGTTTCCGGCAAAGGCTCAGGTAAGAGCTCCTGCTGAACATTCTCTGCTCCCCCTCTCCCCACGTGGCCGTCGGGCCTGGGGGGGAGGGGGAAGCAAGTCAGGCTGACCGGGAAAAAAGGAAAAAAAAAAGACCGCAGAGCCAAACTGTGTGCTACGCTGCTGATATCGGGCTGATGGAATTCGAGTTTTCTTCTCCTGCAGCATGGGTCGGTGAGAGAATCTCCTCAGGGCTGTCTTGGAGCCACGGAAGATCACGCAGATCGGGCGGGGATGG
>WAAG01006213.1:26607-38634 GCA_013390105.1 Tichodroma muraria
GTTTCCGGGCGGCTGTTATCATGGAAAGTTTGTTTTGTCTTGTTTTCTTTCAGTTTTTAGTTCCATAGCGAGTAAAAGATGCTCCAATCTCTAGAAGAATTGAAGAAAGACTATTCTAGAATTGAAAAACTGACTGAAAGTTTCTAAATGTAATTTCTGTATGTTGTTAATGAGGGTGAGAGAAATTTTGGTAATAGAGGAAGAATGTTTGAAAGGTTTCATTCTAATTCTAAGAGTTTGTTAGTTGTTTTTTTTCCTTCTCCTTCTTTCCTTTTTGTATTAGTTAATAAAAGTCTGTCCTTTTCAAGTTTAAACCTGCTTTGCTCTTGATTACAAAATTTCTTTTCTTTTGGCAACCCAAATTGATAGTTTTTTTTCTGTCTGGTTCACAATGAAACCACGACACCTGGTCAGGCGATTCTCCTGAGCTGGCTGTCCTTGAGCACCTCCTGGGCTGGTGGCCTGATGATGGGCTGATCTCAGCTTACTAAGCTCCCTGCTGGTGATGCTGCAGAAGCTGCTGGGGTATTGTCAGAACTGAGAAATGGAGGGAAAGATGGGGAAAGGGAGAAAGCTATCCCTTCTAGCCCTTCCTCCTTCTCCCCCTCAGGCCTGCATGCCTGGGGGATCTTCCCATGTATGCCAAGCAGCTTGGAAGCAGGTTCTAAACTGGTCAAATTTGTTTGTCCTTGGCCCTGAAGGCATTAATACCTTGGGGTCTACAGTGTTCTTTTCAGTTCAGGTTGGGACAGACTCCTGCCCTAAGCTTTGTAGTTGTTGTCTGGGGTGCATCCCTGCCTCCTGTAGGGACCTTCAGCTGCCTCAGCTCAGCACACTCCGCTCAGGCTCTGAGGGATGGCATCCTGCATGTGAAGACATGCTCCTGGATCCTGGACTACCATGGATACTAACAGAGCCTCCCCTGTGGAGCTACCCTGCTTGCCCTTCGCCCTGATGTTGACTTCTAAAAATAGTGACTAATTCTGTGTTGCTCAGTTTGGGCTCCTATGGTCCCTGAAGGATTCCAAGTCCTGACTCAGAATATCAAAAAATCTGTGAGTGAAGTTAAGAGCTGAATCCCTGGCTCTGCCTTGGGCTTACCACACAACCTGAATTCACCCGATGGTAAGGACTTAAAACAGGCCAGCATGTCCCCCAGTAGGAACTGCTTTGTGTGGATTCAGGGGGTCTGGTGATTACAAGGGTACACCTGAATCTTTGGGGATCTCCCAGATCCAGCTGACTGCTTGAATCCACCTCCCTCTATGAATGAAGCTCCAGCATCTCCAGCCCATGGAAACAGTGGCTGCAGCTGCAGTCTGTGAAAAGCCTCAGCACCTCCCCAGGCCCAGCAGAGACACATCCTAAAGGGGGCATATCATGAAGAATGCTGTATTTCTAGAACAAAACTGTATTTCAGTGATGAGCTCAATTCTTTGTCCCAGCAGGAATGGACATGCAAGATGCTAGTTAGTCACCAGAACTGTAAGACCAAAAAGTAAAGCATATGTCTAATTAAAGAAAAAATAGATTATGAGAGGTTATTAAAAAGTTATCATCACGGTGATAACTTTGGATTACCTCAGTCTCTCCCACCCTAGATGGCCCTTGGCACATGTCCAAAACTTGATCAGTCAGGGTCTTCACGAACAAAGTGTATTGTAACAAAAAAAGCTGGAATTAATCCATCACCTTGGCATAACATATCTAGCTACTGTTGTTTTCCAACCAGCATATACATCCAGGTAGTGGGAGTAATCTGTCTGCTTAATAAACAGATAAACATCAATTTCTGAGCTATCTTTATATTTAGATGAATTCAGGAAAATGTCCTCATATGGTCATTATTGTGAGTATTGAAGACAATAAAAAAGTCATTCATATCCATGACTGTTCTGTCAGCAAGAGAGATCTTTTCCAAGAATTAGACTTAAAAAAAAAAAAAAGTTCCTTGGTAGTCTCTGCTATTTTTAAAGATGAAAGACATGGATTCTATTTTATACCTTGTGATAGGACACCAAGCATGATATTTCATGGGTATACTGTCAGGAAATAACAAGGGTTGAGTTGTGAAGAGGTCTTTGGTTCTTTGCAGATCCTGTGGGCTCAGACTTCCATGTTGACAAAACAAATAGTGACATTAAAAACTGCAAAAAAGAGAAGGATTTTTCCACTTTTTCATAACATGTAAGGACATGTGGGTGAGGCAGAGGAGAGTGCAACAGAGCCTCCACTCTCTAAATGCACTTCAAGGGGGAAAAAAAGGTGGTTGTAAACAGAGGCAGCAAGATAGGGGTGGAATTAAAGTACTATAGAAAAAAGTACCTCTAGGGAAAAAAATAAAGTATATTTGAAGAAGAGAGCAAAATATATTTCACAGGCAGGAGAAATAGGAAAAGAAAGAGCTAGATGAACATTTAGGCAGATAATTTCGTAAACTAGTATCTGGTCTGACAGAACCATCAAGTGGGCATAGGTAAGACATAGATTATAACCTAAACTATTTTCTGGGACAGACTTACTGATGAGCAACAGAAGTGCAGTGTTCTGACCATATTCAGAAATTCACAATTGCTTTCTTGCAGTAGAATCTTGGTGCTAATTTGCTATGCCTACACTGACAATGGGTGCACTAGGCAGAACCAGGACGACATACTTTTGGCTTCTGTTCTAATTCTGATTATGCCTAGGATAAGGCAAACACAGTTTGCAGGGCAAACTCTTTTAACAGCCCTTTCAAAATCCTACATGTAGTACTTTCCAATGCTCTTTAAGAGGACTGATCACATCTAGATAGGTCAAAGATCTCAAACTGGTGGAAGTTCAAATATGGTCTATTTGTTGTTATGGGACACAAAGGAAAAAACAACTTACCTTCCTTGAATCACTCCAGTCAAAGTATGTCTGTTTTAAGTCAGTAATTACTTTTTAATTGATTTCTCAAAACAATACTACAGTACAACTGTTGATGTTTAACTATATTGCTAAGCGCCCGGTCCAGCTCCTAAGATAAAAAAGAAGAATAAGAAAGAAGTGTGTTATTGACATAACAAGAAACAATGATATACAACAGGATTCTAGAGACATAATTCACTGTTCTTTGTACAGATTTTCTAGAGGTTGGCATATATTTTTGTCAAGGCACTGTTTCATAATTAGAAGTGACAACCAGCCCGATTCGGGAGATACCCTGCTGTTCGGACGTGGTGCTGCAGTCATGGTCTCAACCCTGAAGATGATCCCTGGTGCCACAGGGGCTGCTGTCTTCATTCCCTGAAGATGATCCCTGGTGCCACTGACTAGAAGACAGTCTTCTCCCACCCAGTGGACATCCAAAAACTTCTGACAGTCCACAGAGTGGACTATCCAGTCCTTTGTGGGGTCTCAGCCCCTCAGGGAGGCCTCACGTTGGGCACCAGCTGACGGGGCCACCGAAGCCTGGGCTAACACAATAAGTTCTCCAGTGCCACGCCAGGAGTGGGGAACTGCTGTGGTATGGGGTTGTACCAACAGCAAAACCTTTAGAGCCGCTTGCTCTACAAGGAAGGTCTCTCACCACAGTCAGGGTTTGGAGGAAGGAGAAGGAGGAAGCTCTCTGATGCTGAGGCTCCAACACAAGCCTTAGTAAGGCTGCAAGAATCAGAAGCAAAGAGCCCCAAGTACTTCTGTGCACGGGCTTTTATACAGTTACAAACCAAGGGGTGGGTACAACTGAACAGCCAATGGGGGAATCTTTAGGGGAGGAGTGAGGGGACTAAGTCACATTCTTAGGGCCAACCAGGATAGGTGGGAGTAGAGGGGAGGTCATATGCACCAATGGGGCATTGGGGGTTAGGGAATGCCTCGGAATACCCACGGGGAGGAATAATCAAGGATTGGTTCTAGATGGGACTGACAGAGAAAGAGCTGGAACAAGGGGCAGGGCTACACTGACTGATAGGGAAGGATCTGGTACAAAGGGCGGGGAGTACAATGAAGGGAAACTTAGGGTTGGATACAATTGAGGGATAAAACCAACTTAGCTAAAGCACAGGGGGACATAGGAATGAACTATCAACAATAAGACTGTTAACAATGAGTAAGGCAATGAATTAAAAAACAAGCATGGGCCACAACAATATCCAACAGGTTTTTAGAGATGTGGTTAATTGTTCTTTGTAAAGATTTTCTAGAGGCTGACATATATTTTTATCAAGGCACTGTTTCATAATTAGGAGTGACAACCAGCCCAGGGACTCTCACTACTGAAATCAGGAGCTGGAGAAGAGTAAAGAACATTGTAAAAATTCCTTGGTCAGGTAGTGCCTACAGTTTTGTGCAGACCTACTTCTGCTGTTTTTCATCAAGATTTTAGAACAACATATATACAGCTATTTGATTAGTGAACACTTTTTGTTAGTACTGGTAATATTTGATATGCTGGCTATACACCATCTGCAACAGAAATATCACAGAAACTGTGCACATGGCTTTTTGAATTTGAGAAAATAAGTGCTAAGTCTTTCCACAGTTACTTCCCATAATTGTATGCAATAACCATTGCTCTTTTCTAGTCCACTAAATATGGAGCAATATTTTCAACCTGGCGTGCAAATACCTGTTTGCCAATACCTGATACTGCATTCGAAAGGCTTGGTTCACCACAGGACTAAACTTTCATTAGTATGACTAGTCAGATCTCAACTGCTGCCCTGCTTCTACTTTGGACTTTTTCATGAGGGGATGTCATCTTCCCAGCAAATCTTTCCCATCACATTGAGGTAGAAATGTCCACATTAAGCAAAACTCATCTGTCTTGTCTCCCCAGTCTTGGATGCATTTCTCTACCATGTGTAGCTGGTGACCTAGAAATCAGACTAACTTTTCTAGGCAAGAAATTTATTTTCATCTGGTGTGTCATAGCAAAGAAAAATACACATATATATCTACAGTGTATAGCAAGAGAGACTAAAAAAATCAGACTGATTTTCTGTGGGGGTGACCATTCCCAGTTTCAGTATTTGTTCCTCTATCAGCAATCTTACATAAAGCTGAAGGCATGTGTTTTTTTCCCAAGGAGATGGAAGAAAAACTGTGTACAATTCTCACCCCTGTGCAAATGGGTCAGCAATTGGAGGAACAAAAGGGGGACCTTCACTACTGATTTCAACATTCACAAATACAGGAATTTCTTCCTGCATCAGCAGTAGACAAAGGGACAGATTGTCATGGCTTCAGTCTGAAACCAGACAAAAAATATTAATTTGGGTTGCCAATTTAAAATTTTGTAATTAAGAGCAAAGCAGGCTTAAACTTGAAAAGAACAGACTTTATTAACTAACACAAAAAGAAAGAAAAAAAAAACTTAAGAATTAGAATGAAACTTTCAAAACATTCTTCCTCCATTACTAAAATTTCTTTCATTCTCATTGAAAACATACAGAAATCACATTTAGAATTTTCAGTCAGTTTTTTCAATTCTAGAATAGTCTTCCTTCAATTCTTCTAGGGATTGGAGCACCTCTTACTTGCTATGGAAAAAAACAAAACAAGACAAAACAAACTTTCCATGATAACAGCCGCCCGGAACATCTGTATCATGAAATTCCTCCCATGTTCACAGCTCTTTTATAGCTGTGCCTCTGGACCAAAATCGATGTATGAGGTTTAGTTTTTAAAGACAAAACTGTTCAAAAACAAACATTCTCTTCTTCTTTATCTTCTTCTCAGGGACAGAATCTTCACTTCCCTGTTTGAACTTCTCAGCAATCACAGCCACTTCAACACTGGCTTATTCAATACTGCATTCCTTTGCTCAGGTTTACAATTTGAACCATTCATCTCCCCATATTTCTTTATGGTTTAAAGGAAATGTCTCATTATATTATAGTCCGTTACCATAGCTTATAAGAGATTTTAATGTAAAAAATAAAACAACTCCTTATCTTCCTTCCATTTAAGGTATGACTTTCTTTTCTGACTGTGAATATCTTTATGTGGTCTCTTTATGTATCTTCACTCTGGCTTTTCTCTCACTCAAGAGAGGACAGAAGTTTTCTGGTTTCATCTGAGCATTTAAAGAGTTAATAAAGGCAGCAGTCATGTCAAAGCAATCAGGTGATAGATTCCAGGCCTACTGGGCTGTAGTTTTCTCTTTCTCTCAGAGTTGTAAAGTTACAAGGCTGCTTCTAGCCTCAGCCCCTGGCAAGACTCTTGCAGCTGAGGAGAGGGGTTTAATAGACTCTTTTTTCCACCCCTCGGTCTTATCAGGGCAGAATCAGTCCCAGAGTAAATTCTACTCAGGCGGCCCGATCCTGTCAGGGCCTTCCCTTCCCCCGGTCTCAGCAGCATGATGTCTCGTGACTCCAGGACAGTTCTAGGAAACTCCTTCAGCGGCTGCGCCAGTGGGAAAAGCAGCTCGAATTCCATCAGCCAGATATCAGCAGCTGTGGCTCGGCTCCGCGATCTTTTTCCCCCTCCTGTCCGCTCCGCTCCGCGCCAGGCCTGGCCCGGCCCCTGCCAGGCCCCGAGGGCCGCGGCGGAGCAGGCCAGGCCGCACTTGTTACCTCTTTTCCAAATGGAAACCAGAAGAAGGAACTTTTTCCCGGGTTCGCACTTAAAATGTGTGTTCACAAAGGCGTACCCATGCTTTCATTGGTTTTATCAAGTGTCAATAACATACATTGGCCAACCACGGTTAAACTACAACACAGATGTATATAGATTATATAACAAAAATATTAACTTTTTTCGTTCAGAATTATATGCTATAGTTTTACACAGAAAAGGTTACAGAATTTGGCATACTATATATTACAATAAAATCCAGAATTAAATTACTTAGTATCTTGTTAGCCGCTTTTTAACTGATGTTAAACTGATGTTTTTAATAACGAGTAAATAGAAGTTTTCTCTTCTCTGACAAATTTGCACAGAATTCATATATTGGATAACTTTGGGTTTGTTCATATAAAAGTCACTGTAGCTTTAGTCTGAACTGTCACAGAGGTACTAAGCTAGTACTTGCGCAGAGTGCATTAGCAAACTATGCATACAACTGATTTATCAGTTTCCTGTAGCATTTTTGCCATCTACAAATAAAACTGCTGAAAAGAATTTCTAACCTATTAAAGGAATGGCTATGTAAAGTTCCTTTTTTAGTTTGCTAATTACTGATTTTTAAAGGGTTTTTCTCTTAAAATTAATTCTACTTTCAGGCCTAATCACCTATGTTTCTGAAGTTTTTTTCTGGATTTAAAACAAAATGAAGAGAAGACAGCAGTGTTTATGTTGCAGGAATTTAAAAATGAAAAAAAACTTCTGGTGCCTTCTTTAAGAGAAAAATAGACTTAATAACTTACCTGATGTCTTCCAATATATTCCTAAATGCCTGATAAATCAAATATATTTTGTGTTTGTTTGTATTAAGGGGTATGGAAAATAGAGCTGTAAGAGACTTGTGCATTGGGAGTATATTACTTTTTCCATTTTATGTAATTTTAAAGCTGATTTCACTCATAATTCCTAATCCACTGTTAGTAGTCAATTAGCTCTTACACTAAGTGGGGCTCATCCAGAAAGAAGAATTTGCCTAAAATACAGTATTGATTTATTTGAAAAGCAATCTTCATGGTAAAACGCACACAGTGGGAAGATATTATGCAGCTGTATGAATACTGGATGACAATAGTACAAGAAGACAACATGTGAATATTGTGTAAAAAAACATGATGTAAGATGCTGTCTTAGTTTGGAAGACAGGTATCTGCCAGGGAAAGCAGGAGCTTCTCTGGGAATGGAGAATGCAAAACTTCCTCCCTATGCATTGTTACAATCCTGAAATTGAAGGGGCTCTCAGGAAAAGGTGTGAGAATAGGAATAACAGTTCTTTACTACTGTATATAACAAGACAAACAAAATAACAACAATAACTATGGTGTTAGCAACAAAAGAGAATCAGGGGTCCAGCGAGTCTTTTTGGTCACACGCACTTTCCCCCTTGGTGCAGTTACCGTCACGGGCGGCCGGAGTGAGCAGAAAGTCCCTAGGTGCTGGCTGAGATGATTTAGAAGCTCGGCGGCCGCAGCTGGAGCTGTGGAAAGGTCCCGGCAGCAGCAGGGGGTGTGGGACACGGCGTGGGGAAACCAGAGCAGGAGCGAAGGAGCAGCAGGCGCGGGCACCGCGGCAGCGCGGCTGCAGCAGGGCAGGGAGAGAGCAGGATCCGAATTCCCGGGGCACACACGAACAGACGGTGCTGGGTCACTCCGAGCTGGGCTCCAGTGGCACTGGTGAAAGTCTTCCCACAGTGAAAACCAACAGCCTTGCTGTTCTCTCCAAGAGAGCAGCTCCCCCAGAGAGAAGTGAAGTCTGGGTGCCACCTCTCCCCTGACTTCGTCCACTTGTCTTTCTTGAGTACCCATAAATACCCAGTAATTTGTTCCTTATCAATTTATGGGGAAAAATTCTGTAAGAAAGAAACCCAACCCCCAACAGATGCAAGGAGAAGAAAAACAAAATCTTTTTTATAAGGAGAAGAGGCTAAACAACTTTCTCTTGTCAAATATTTCTCTTAGTGACCTTTCCAGGATTTGTCTGTGTGTGTCCTGTACACATAGGAGTCAGAGAAGTATTACAGCCAGAAGAACCTGTGCTAGAGCAAGAACTACTCCAAACTCTAAAAGTAAAATTAAACTAGACTTGAAACAAAGCATTTTAGATAACTGAGAGAAAAAACATTTTCCATTACCCTTTACCCTGGATTGTCTTATTTCAATTGGAGTCAGAAGCAGAAGTACTATTATTGTGTAAGTCTATCAGTTGTTGCTTTTCTGAACTGAACTAGAAAGTTTCCCAGTGAAGCCCAAATGTCAATCTTTTAAGACAATTTGCTACACAGAGTTGTTTGAACAAAGTGCCCTGTAGAAATGAGAACTCTATTTAGCCCTAAGATGGGTAGGAAGGCTGGAAAAGGCCTCCTATTTATGCAGAAAAGCAGAAAAATCCATTTTCTTATGCAATTTCAAACATTTTGCCTTAAAAAAATTGCAGTTTAGGGCTCCAGAAGGAAGCCAGAATGATTTCTGGAGTAACAATCTTTCTCACTCTGTCAACTAAGGCAATATTCATTCTATGATCTGTGTTCTGCTTTATTTCCCTCCCCCCTTGTGAACTTTATTCCATTAGTAAAATGCTGTATGGTGTTGTTTTGGTTTCTGTCTGTTTGTTGTTTGGTTTTTTTTTAAAGGAAAAAGAGAAAAAATAGAGAATCTTGTCTTTCACTAGTGGTGAAACTAGTGGTGCACACACCATGTCTAAGTACTGCTGTTTTGAGACAAAGGGTGTGGTTTTTTTAGCTGCAAAATAACTCAGCAAAATTTCTCTATTTATGCAGAAAATACTTAAGATGGGGCAGCACTGGTACAAAAAGGAATCATCAAGAGATTAAGAGTTCATATAAGCCAAGAAGATGACATTGAGTGAAGCTGTTGTGTTTTTATCACGCCAGTTTCATTGTGAGGCCATTGAGTGGAAGTGCTGTTCAAAGTGGGGATCTGCACTAAACATGAAAAGCTCAGGTTCATTCTCAAGGAGCTGAGCAATGGACAGTGAAATCCCTGTTAGACCAACTAAGTAGTGTGAAGCAGTAAAGCATCAGCTCAGTTCCCACAGTAGCTGCCTCAGCCCTTTGTGACTTTGGGCAGACTATAAAGATAGGACTCCTTTATTCAGTCCTGTGACAATCATTGTATTTAACCTCAGGAACAAGGCTACACAGCTCTCCCTGAGCTCTGTATTGATGTGAGTAACCTTTCCTCCAGTATCTGATCTAGCTCAGGCACCTCTGCTTTGTGCTAGAGGCTTTCATTTTTATGTTAAAAGTATTACTTTAATCACACCAATAAATTTTGAATAGAAAAGGACAACTGCAATCTTAATATAATTTTCAAACCTCTTGTGTTTCAGCTTTTATAGACACATAATCACAATGCAGAAAAAAAAAATATTTATCTTGACCAGGTACTAATAGTGTAGTCAATGAAAAGAAATTGGAAGTGTCTGAATCATTACTTACACATTTAAGCACAGCCTTTCTCCTTTTTTTTCTCTAAGGCACAGGCTATTTTTTTTTTAATTAAATGTCAGATACAAAGTTCTAGTGCTCTCCCTGTTGAATTCAAGACAGTAAAATGCTATTCAAAACTTCCAGAATATTTGCTCTCAAAAGGATATCTCCGTTTGTTATTTCTGAAACCACAGTATGAGTGCTTATTCTCCTTAGCTATAAAATCATTGTTTGAAACACTGGATGCATAAAAATGGTCTGAGGAAAACTGCTGACACATATTTGGCACTCTGAAGCAATTAAGATTTGTTAACATCAACATATTTGGAGAGCCAGCAGTTAGTTCCCTGTTAGACTTTTGCACTGATTCTTCAGCATGGTTTGTGTTACCATATTAACCTCCATACTTGAACATAGAGGGCAAAGAAATAAGAACGTCAGGAAACAAACTTACCATGAATTCACAATGGCACAAATTACAGAGGTTAGGGATTCTGTCCTTATACCAATAATTTTTTGAGAGTGGGTAGTAGAAAGAGCACTTCAGTGCTGAACATTTCATGGAAGTTCAATAGCAGCACAAACAGATCTGGCTGCTGGTTCAATGGTTCCTGTTTTCTGATGACTCTGGGGGCCTCCCACTTGGAGCTGACACAGTGTACTAATCTGTCAAACTAACCAGAAAAAACCGAAATTTTGAGATGGCTTTCTATGCTGGCAAGGTCTACCTTGAAAAAAAAAGAATTTCAGAGCTGGTGCAAAGGACAGGATGGGTTTGTCCTGCAAAAGGGAAAGGAGGGCTCTGGCAACCTGCAGTTGACTGGTGTAGGCTGCTGTGGAGTCAGCCTGGCTGGATAGGAGAAGGGAAATGGAGAAGGAACTGCCTAAAACACTTAGATAGGAATTTCATACTTATTACTACAGTATCTAGCTGTAGTCAACTGCTACAGAAAATCATTATTTTTTTATTTTTTTCAACTTTAAATATTGTGCAGTCAAGTAACAGGTTCATACCATGTGTAAAAGTAACATGTGCGTCCTGTGCGTTACAACCTTTTCTCTTTGGAGAGGAGGAGGCTTAGGGGAGAACTTCACCATAGTATTGCTGTAGTTAAAGGGCTGCTACAAAGAGGATAGAGGCTCTGTCTTCACAAGGACCCACAGAGAGAAGTAGCAACAGGCTCAAGTTTCACTGGGAGAGGTATCATCTCAGTTTGAAATTTTCGGAGTCCTCATCACTGGAGGTTTTGACAATGTAATTGGACAGGGTGCCAGATAACTTTATCTAGGTTCTCATTCCCACTAAAGTTTGGACCAGATGATCTCTGGAGGTCCCTTTCAACCTGATCTGTCTTCTAATTCTGTGATTCTCTGATTATTTTTGCTTCTTGGTAGTATTATATACAGAAAAACAAAATTGAAGAAATAAAAAATACAGGTTTCAGCAGCTGTATTGAGACTTTTTACAGGCAGATATGGATTGTTTGGAAAAAAAAAATCCAAGTGGATAATTTGCATATGATAGAAGAACATTTGGAGTTGCTCAGTTTTAATGAAACTTAATGTGCTTCTGACAGTTTCTGTGTTTATCTTTTTCAGATTAATGCTTGCAACATTTAAGACTCTTTGTCAAAGCCCCAGCTTGTAGATACTTTGAATTGCAGAAGAAATACAGTTTTCACTAGAAAAGGATGACAGATAAAACTTGTGGCTTCTGCCAAGCAGTCTAAGGTTTACCAGGAGAAGGGAAATAATGCCCTGTATTGTCCTTGCTTTGCTAGAGGACTGACTTCATTGACTGTCTCATGTATCATAAATTTGCAGTTACACTGCACAAAAGTTTTTCCATTGCTATAGCATTTTTTCCCCTTCTCTTAGTTCAAAAGCCTTAGGGTAGGCCTAGTGTTTTTCTTTCATGCACAAAAAAGCTTTACCTAAAGCCCCTCCCTGAATTCCAGATTTTAGAAAAGTGTAAAGTGTTCTCT
>WAAG01006222.1:0-17952 GCA_013390105.1 Tichodroma muraria
GTCTGCCCTCCAGAAGTCCAATGCAGAAGTCTTATTGATGCTTCTCTTGATTTCACCAAATATTGAGAACTCTATAATTTCACGATCATTGTGCCCCAAGAGGCCTCCAACCACCACAACTCCCATATGTAATCATTTTCATAATGGAGAGGAAGTGTTGTCTTTGTTTTCAGCTATTAGGAGTAAGAACTGTGTCAGCTTTGTGTCCTCATAAGTGTTTTCCTTTGCAGAGGATACAGCACCTGAAAAGGAAGAAATATTTTGAAGTTCTTCAAATTAATACAACATTTATACATATTAATACATATTAGCATGCTTAATTCTATAATTAAACAATCTAATATGTTTTACTAAATCACAAACAATTTATTATCATAGCAATGGCTGATTTTTAGCAGTCTTATCCTTGGGACAGTAATATCACATAACAGGTAAATCTTAGGTGTTTCTACTCTATCAAAACAAAGCCATTTATCATATTTACAGATATGTATATCTACCTTTCTTTGTGCTGATTTTGCAGGAGATAAGATATATCCTAAAATTACACTAGGATATTAGATGTTATGCTAGTATCCTAAAAGCACCTGTGTGCAGTGAGCTGTAGTAAACATATACCTATGTAATACATGTGTTTCAACAGTCAGCAGTTCAATTGTTCATATATCTCATTCCTTTTTTTTATAGTGCACATACATACAACATGTGCTTTGCAACACACAAAGATAGACATGCACTAAATGTTTCAGGAGTACCTGGTGATTTTATTATCTGCATTTTCTGCTACTCAGGTTCAAGAAGCATTAACGAAGCGAAGCAATGCTCAGCACATGCTCACTCTCAAGCCTTTCCGCAGTGTGCCAAACTGAGCACCCAAAAAAGAAGCACTCAGAAACCAGTCAGAAACCAGTCATACTGGGGTTTGACAGTGTCATGGGACTGAGCCTCATCCATGCTTACATCATGTGTGTGTAACATCACTGAGATGTTACACTGGTGAGTCAGGGACACTGGTGACTAGGGGGTCAGATATCTCTACTTTTCAATTTGTCCCTGCCTTTCTTCATCCAGGGCCTTTGTAAAGGAGAATTCTAAGGTTTATTTCAGTTGACTGCCTTCATTTATGTCTTGCACTCCAAAACTGAGATGTTAAATTTTTTAGTTTCCAATTTGATTTTCCATCATCTCTGAAGGTGGCTTCTTTAGCCTTCCTCCACTGATAACAGAATGACTGCCATTAAATTCACTGTCTCCTCTCCTGCTGCCCTTCACGCTCAATTGATCTGGACCTGAATGGGCACTAAAACCAAAGGGAAACTACTAAAATTTTCTTTTCCAGGCACTACAAGAAAATGAAGTACAGTAGTTCCAACTATAAATTTGACAAAATAGACAAATTCACCTTAAATTGGAGGTAGAATTTTCCTCTCCTAAAGGAAAAAAATCTTTGCTTTTTTCTTCGCATAAATATCAATGTGGCGCAAATATTTCAGATTAGAAACTACTGAAGTGCAAGAACTAAAGAAAAGTTCAATAGTAATGTAAGTACAGCACAAACTTCTGTATAACACTTAGCTGTAGTATAACCTGCATATTTACACAATGAACAAATCTGGTTTTCTCTAAGATAAAGAAGCTGAAGGACATAGGAGTCAGTCCTTTGGGCACAGTCCCTGGAGATCTCAGAGTCAGAAACATTCAAGTCAAGCAACAGGGAGAGGAGCAACACATCTTCCATGGAAAAAGCACAAAAAGGCTGCAGAGAAACTTTATGAATCTCTGATTCAGAGAGGACTTTTCTGCTTTTGAATGGCCAACGGGACTGAAGACATTGGTTACTTCTAGAAAGTGGCAGAAACTTCGTTTCATGAAGTAATGCCAAAAGGAGATGCGTAGCCCCTCTGTATTTGTCTGGCTGTTTCTGAGTTTGTGTCACTTTATGCAGTAGTGCACTTACTGGGAAGCAGTTACTCTGCTCCACTTGTTGACCTCCGGTCCTAGCAACAGTGGAGAAATTATCTTTGGACAAGGTTTTTTTATAGGAATCATAAATATTTCTTTATCCTATAATCTCTGTACAGAAAAATCTCCCATCTGTGAATGATTTGATTTTCCAATATGTCTTTTTTACTTGATAAAGGCAGGAGTTTCTTTTAGCCCACCAGGGCTGACAACTACTGTAGCATTTCAAGATATGCTTTTGACAACGATGTTTTAGCAATTAAGGGCCAACAGTGCATGACTTATCCCTTAGTCTTACTTTTTCATAATCAAGCCTGAGGTGGCAATGTTTTCTGCTGGCTTTTTGGGGACGTGATTCTCTCCGGGATCACACTTGCTCTGGGCTTCATGCCCCTGCAGGCTGACTGACATGGGTGCATGGTCGTCCTGTTATTTTCTTGTGTGTGCTGTAACCAGCCATTCCCAAACAAAGCTGCGTGTGTTTAATGAAGGACATCTGCAGTTTATAAAAAGACATTTTCTGAGGCAAGATCAACACTACACCCGTGAAGTGACAGGCAGGTTAGGGCAGACACTGTAGATGTGTCCCCTGGGGCATCAAGCATTGATCTGATGTGGATCACACACTCTACAGCTTAATCATGAATCATAGAATAGTATGGGTCAGAAGGGACCATTAAATGTCATCTAGTGACATCCCTCTGCAATGATAAGGGGTCATCTGCTAAATCAGGTTGCTCAGAGCCCCATCCAACCTGACCTTGAATGTTTTCAGGAATGGGGCATCCACCACCTCTTTGGATTACCTGTGCCAATGTTTCACCACCCTAAATGTAAAATATGTCTTCCTTATATCTAGTATGAATCAACACTCCTTTAGTTTTGAACCCTTTCCCTTTATCCTCTCCCTTGTAAAAAGTCTCTCTCTAGCTCTCTTGCAGCCCTCTTCAGGTACTGGGAGCTGCCGTAAGTTCTCCCCAGATCCTTCTCTTCTGCAGGCTGAACAACCTCAACTCTCTCAGCCTGCCTTCATAGGGGAGGTGCTCCAGCCTGCTCGCCATCTTCATAGCCTTCTTATGGATTTGCCCCAGCAGGTCCATGTCTTTCCTGCGCTGAGTATTCCGCGGGCCTGCTACGGTCCCCGGGCTGGATCTGTCCATCAGAGCGGTCAGAGTCCTGGAGGAGACAGACCCGACGCCTGCCCAGGCCGGGTGGGGTGCGGTGGGGCGGGGAGCTCCCAAGACACACACCCCGCGTCCCCCCCATTCCCAGGCTGTTGCCGCGCTTGCCACACGCACGCACGGACAAAGGACTCTCTTTAAGGACGAATCAGCTCCTGGGGGCACGCAGAATTCCCCACTTGAACTACAGAGGGAGCCCGGGGCTCTGCTTTGGAGAGCAGGAGAGCCGGCGGCGGCGGGGGCTCGGTGCCCTCGGCCGCCGGCGCTCAGAAGCGCGTCCAGGGGCGACCTCAGCGAGCTTTCCTCTCCTCCCGGTGAAAAAGGAATGGGGCAACACTCTGCCACGGGGCAGAGAGAGCTGTGAATATGCAGGGCCGTACACGGCGGATTCAGCTGCCCGCTGGAGCCCGCTCGCGGTCTCACTCTGCGCGCTGCACGCTCGCCGCTCCCATCATTAGACTGTCCTGGCGTGCTCTGCGAACGAGTGAAACCGCCGGGGCGCTGCTCCGAGCGCCCGGAACGCAACGCGGTGAGCGCTGGGACCGCTGCTCTTAATGGAAGCGTAAACTTCTGCAACACCGCGGAAACTTCTCTTCCTTTGTTGTCCCCGTGAGGTAAACAGTTTCTGTCTGATTTTATTCCTGGTGCAGATTCCTGTAAAACCTGAGTACAATTTGCATTGCTCATCTGTCTGCACGTTTTGTAGCTTTTATGGCAGTATGTTATCGTGCACAATAGGTTCAAGATTTAAACACCAGGAATGGAAACCATAAGAAGAAAGAGATACGTGTGAGAAATAAATCTGAAGAATAGCGTTTGTGGAGTTTTGTTTTAATTTTATAATCATTCCTTGAAACACAACCAGGGGTAATAATCGAAACCAAAAGCATACAAATGAGGTATGTCTCAATGTCATATTATCTCATATTCTTATTAAAATCTTGGATATTATGTTTTTTTGTGGCTAGGACCAGAGGGTTCAGCCTGCTAAAAAAGAAAGATATCAGTAAAAGTACTCATCTCCTTAATAAAGTGTATTCCGAAAAGATAATTCAGGTTCACGCAGAGCTAAATATGCCTTATATTCAGTACCGTCATGGAAGGTTAGAATACAGTTGAGATTACTAAAGCACAGCAGAGTAGGAACAAATCATCTTTTTCATTTCAAAGCCATCTCTTCTTTAACATGGTGGAAATTAAGGAAGAATTGGAATTAATTGGCATCTGGACTAGATGCAGAAGACGATTTGAATTACATCACCTCCATCTTATCTCTAATCTTTTAAGCCTTTTTTACCCAAAAGGGCCTTTTCAGACATGCTAAACTGGCAGTATTATAAGGCTGCAGCAGGACAGTATTGCTATTCTAATGATTTATAACCAAATACTTTACTTATTAGCAAAGGCTAATACTGGATCCATCAGTCCAGACGCAAGTAAATTAGCCATTAACTTTCTGACACCTAGCATAAAACAACCAGTTAAGTCTAGCTATCCAAGCAATTAATTTAGGTTCTCTTTGTGGACACCGTGGGGATTTTAAAGTGGGCTGAAACTACTTGTGTATCTCTGTTGACTAATTTATATTAAATGCCCATTATTTAGACTATTGAAGCTAGGAAAAAATTAGCTCTCCTCTCTTAGCTCTCATAGGAGTCACTTCCACACAGGTACATAAGTGTCTGCTCCTAGTGGTTTCAATGGAAGACACTTCAAAGTCTATGCCTAGGCAGCTCCTACATAATGCTTTTGCCTTTAGATTATAAATTATTTCACAGAGGAAAACATCAAATTCATTACTAACATTTATAATGGGAAACTAAGGTGCAAATTAAAATTAATTCTGTAAAATCCTGTAAAGACTGGATTGAAGATTCCTGTGAAGGGAAATTATTTGATCACTCTCCAAAACTCAAGAGCATCCAAGGAAACTGGCATACAAGAGATCCAAAACAGGAGTGGGAGCTGCACCCTGGCAAGTGAGTCACTGCCAGGGTGCAGCCAGGACTGCTTCACAGCAGGAGTGAAGCTGAAAGTGAAGGGTAATAGCAAGACAGGCAGAGGTAGTGTCCTCACTGGCAGGAAGACAGTCCCTTCCTTTGGTACCCAAGTCGAGCAGCTCTGGGAAAGCCAGGGTCACTTCAGAGCCCAGTGACTGCCAGATAGACATGCAGAGATGAAGCAAATCTGAGGATATTCAAGGCAGCAAGCCAGGGCCAGTGAAGAAGTTCTAATGATGCACTGACAAATATTCCTTTGCACCATACATAAGTAAACTGAGGACTTGTCCCTGTCACTTCATAGCCCAGATGCTAAAAGTTTAGCAAGCTTGAAAAACTGTCAGGCAAAATTCATGGGGTAAAAAAAAACAACCTATCAAGAGGTGTTAAATTCAGCACTCCCATCCTCAGTGGAGGAAGTCTTGGTGCTTTGACTTATTGGAGCCTTACTGGAGTGGATTCATTCAGGAATATCAGTTACACATCTATCCCAATCCTAATCTTCCCTAGGCTCCTGCCATCAGAGCACCACTGAATAGCCAGCCACCACTGAATAACACCACTGGTTTGGCCAGGCAGGCAGAGCTGTGGCACAGTACACTGGGTGTATGCCTTCGGCACAGCTCAGAGGTGATACCAACACCTCCTCCCTCACCTGGTCCGCAGTTCACAATCCACTGTAACTCAACTCCTTCACTGTCATAAGGAGACATGCTTCAATAATACCTCCTCTACAACCAGACTTCATATTCTGTGCTTGGAGGATTTAGTCTATTCTGACTACTGGAGGTTTTTTCTTGTGTTTAAGGCTGTTTTGTCTGCCTGAGGTGACGACAATTTCACAGCCAAAGTGAAATGTTGATATATCTACATTAAGAAAATGTATGTATCTCTTTTTTTACCAAATTGAACCAATTCTTTTTATAGTTATGATCCCACAATACTACCTGCCTATGAATATGCATATAAACTTAACATGATTTTAGTCTTTATGCATTTATTTGGCCCATACTATTATTGGTCTATACTCTATTTTTTTGCTGTTTCTTGAGGGGGACTGTTGCAACAGTGCTCTTTTAGCCCTTCCCAGTTCCTTCCAAATCCATTTTCCAGATACAGCTACACCTGAAAGTCAAGAAGTCCAAAAACATTGCATTTTTACAATAAATAGGGACTGATAAGACAGTTTGGAAACAGGGGAAAGGCTGAAGTGTCAATTGCTTTTTTGCTTTTCTGGTGACTCCTTATTCTTCTGGATTTTTGCCATCTAGAAAGAGTGATCAGGTTGGATTTTTTTCATAGCTTGGCTGATCATAGGAGATTATGTATTTGTAAAGAGAGATTCTAGAAAATGTAAATGCATATTCTGTTCCACTTTCCACCCAACTCATTTTAAAAAAGGTCAAAGCTGTCTTCATCAAGAGAGGTATTGTTTACAGAAATATCACAGATTTAATTGTTTCATGTATTGTTTCTTCTTGAAATCAGGAAGAGATCTTAAAAGGTACTCTAAATACTCTCATCTATTTTGCTGCCAAGGCAAGTTTACTTCTACCACATATTTGCTAGTTCAGTACTCAAAAAACTTGTGCTTGGAGCTGCTTCTGTCACAACCATGAAGCATCACTCACTCTTTCAGCAGTGACACCTTCTGCTCCCTTATAGCCTAGAACAAGATTCTTCCAGGGTTCCCAGCAGATAGTACAACCAAGTAAATTCAAAATAACAAGTATTTGTCTGCAATCCACACAGCTGCTTCTTGTCTTTTTTTGTTCTTCTTTTTTTTTTTTTCTTTTTTGGTATAGCTCCAGTCAGGACCAAAACTGGGAATTATCACAAATTGTGCAGGACCGGACTTCAGGAGGTGCTCAAAAGACTACATCTAAGAGTGCTGCAGGCCATAGAGGAAATGCAATGCTAATAAAATCCTTCACCTGGAAAGAGATCAAATGCAACACGGATCACCAAACTACTTCAGTGCTATCCCAAAATTACTTTTGCATGTAGCAATGGCAGCATGAATTTTCAGGAAAAAAAATCCTGGAGGAGGTGCATGTTTCATCAATGAACTAATTAAGTTAGTCATTTTCATACTCACAGGAAACTAGTATTGGTTGCCTGTGTGTCTTCAAATGCTTGTTGGTTTATTTAAAAATGTTTGTGAGTCCTGAACTTCACATTATTCTTGTTTCTCATTATCAGTTAATTGCCATCATTAATCATTGTTTTCTTGATTAAAAAGTAACAGTCAGTTCAATACCATGTGATATGGATGACTAATCACAACTCAGGAGTAATAAAGAGTTGAAATAAGTGTTCACGAACAAGTTGTCATCTGTAATTTGTCCTCATAAACTAGCTGGCAAATACTTATGTGCAATGAATACTTCTATACAAATTAAGATGAGCTTGAATATGATTTATAAACAGGGGAAAGTAGTTGAATTCATCCCATATTTCATTTGCAGTAAATAATCTGGACAAATACAGTTATCACAGGGGGGAGCAGAAGGCCTTTATGGAAAGTATCTACAATGCAAATGAGTTGAAAATCACTTTTATTATTGCCTTATGTTATCAAATTTTGAAAGTGCCAGGTGCTGATGGAATTTAGCAACACTGTTCCATAACCCTAACAGCACTCCCTCTTCAGAAAGTGTTGATAGATTTTTTTCTCTCTTAATTATTTCATTGCTCCTTTTGCCACTTGATCTTTGTGTTGTAGTCATAGGGTGGTAGATGGACTCCTTCATGCAGACTGCGCTGCCTATTGCTTCAGTATACTTGGTTCCACCAGTGTCAAACACTTTTTGAGCAGGATTCAGTTATCTATATTGAGGCATCATCTGTGACAATCTGGGATTCTTAGATGGGTATAGCAAATGAGACAGAGCCTGTGGAGAGCCCATTGCCATTTTGGAGAGGAGCTGAAGACCAGCCACAATACCTTAGGCTCCTCAAGTGCTAGTAGAAACCTGCACAGGAGCAGTTGATTGGAAGAAGAAACCTTCAGTGCCCATAACGAATCTCAGGAAACCTCACCTGCATGTGGAAGGCATATTAACCTAATCTCAAGTGGCCTAACCTGGACCCAGCCTCCAGAATAAGGTGATATGAAACTCAGAGAGACTCCTAGCTCCGTGCCATAGTTTTGCATTTTTATGTGCCACCTAAAAGGGCATTCTATCTCTATATTTTCAAGTATTTTCAAAATTATGTGATTTTTTTGCATTCATTCGCACCTAAGTTAGGCATCTAAATTCATTCATTACACGGGTTTTTTACTTTTCCCCAAATGAACCACTTTTTTTTCCATTTTATCTTTTTCTTGACTATATGCCAGCATTCTGAGAGCCATTTTTTTTTCTCTATCAGACTGAGACTCAGTCTTCAGACTGAGCCCATTTCCCTTCCCATCCAGGTATAACAAGATCCTGTGGAAATAAGCTGTCTCTGTAGTCTCTTAGAAAACTGATTAAGCTATTAGATAAGAGCATGGGTAATGATGATGTACCACATGACACACGGTGCACATCTCCGAATCAGAAAAGGACTTCCCAAAGCCTTCCACAATCTAATTGGGCAAAAGGAAGTACTTTTGCATGTGTGGATTCTTACAATGGTCAAGAACTCACCTGAGTATTTTGATTTTAGAAAAGAGAATGATCTAATCCAGCTAACTTGGACACCTTACTTGCACCCACATTTAAATTGCCAGGTAAACCAGTTTTTCTGTAAGAAGTTTTTGTATTCACTAGAGAGAGGTAGATGCCAGTTAAGGCCTCTTGAGGAAAAAAAACCTGCTTTCCCAGGGGCAGGCAAATTGGTTTGCTGGAACTGTTCTGCCCCTGAAAACTTCAGGGTCATCTACCTCTGCCCCATGAGTATCCAGCACTCTCTGGAAACCTACTGAAGCATGAATGGAATAATCACCCAAAGAGTCTGTCACAATCAGAGCCTGAAACAAGCAAGCTGTGTCCCACCTTTTAGATGTGTTCAACAATGCTTATTCTTGTATAGAGGGAGCTGTTACCATCTAGGTAGCTAGAGAACAATTTCTCTTTAGACATTGGTTCCATTTTTTTCACCATGGAAGCTGCAGATAGGTTCTGACAGCAGCAGTTACCAGGTTTGTGATATTTTTTTCCTTTTAAGCACAAGCCCATTTGCTTTGATACATTTACCATTGCAAAAGTGAAAAAGTGATGTGATATCTTGACATTCAGGCATTTTAAAAAAACATCCTTGCTCTGACATGTTCTGTTCTATAAAGTTGAAATTATTATCACAAAAAAATTGATTTTCCAGTATGAGCTTTAAGAGAAGAAAAATATGTGAGTGTGTGTGGGCACAAGTGAGAACCTGTGAGTGCGTATGTGTAATTTTTCTAGTTAGAGATATCCTGTTCAAAGCTACCTCCAGCACAGGGATTAGTAATATTATCCAAAGTATAAATCAAGAGATACAAATAGAAAGAAAACAGCTTGCCCTCTTTGAATAGCTGCTACAGCAGATCTTTTTGTCGGCCTACAAATTACTCTAGTGTTTCTAAGGGAGTGAAATACATCATCTTTTACTATTAGCTATTATTGCTACATGCCTGAAGGGATAGAGTAGTGTGTTTCTATTTCAATTACTCAAGCTACTTTACTGGATATGGATTGAGCCGATTTGACCCTATAAGAACAAATGCTGTTATTACATTTAATGATTAAAATCCTGCTTGTACTTAGCTAAAATATAAATCAGCAGTTTGGAAGAACAGGCTTCAAGCTAAATAAAATTGCTTTGGGAGACCAAATAAATCAGGGAATTACCAATGGGCTGTTCAGGATTTCACCTCTATAGCAGGTCACTAATTGGATTTAGACCAGTTTCATAGTGGTGATGTGAATTTGGAACCAAAATTATTATGTCTGCTGTGCAGCCTTCAGTGCCTAGTAGTCTCCATCAAATTCCTAGAAAGCAACTGTATCAGGATGGGCATGACAGAAAATAACTCACCATTACCTGCTATTAGGTAGCACAGTCAGAGAGTGTCATATTTTGGAGTGTCTGCTTCTCTCCATTAAATAGAGGAAGTATCTGGATTACTAGCCCAAAGCTAGACTTTTTGTTTCTAGATACCTGAAATTAGAGAAAGGTACAAAGTATATGGTTAGTGAGGGAAATTTTGTAATATGCAGAAGTTGGATAAATGCTTTTTTCCTGGATTTCTAGAACACAAAATTCAGAAATTCCTTTCATAATATGAAAAAAAAAAAATTAAGTATATATACAAAACAAGAGAAATACTGATATCCTCCTTTTCTCACCATGAAATATTGGATACTAGTAGGATGCTGATAATTTCAGACATAGCCTTTGGTTTTCATTTTACTTTCAGGCTAAATTTCAAAAATCCACAGTGATTCAGAATGGAGATGAGGGCAGAATATGCCCCTTCAATATATGGAACACATTTACAGCAGGAGGTGGGTTGGTCCATAATACTAAGAATTCATTACTTCTTTATCTGTTCTATCAGCTCATATGTCCTACTTTCCTCCTTCAATTTAGTACAGACTCATGAGTCAGGAAGGGCCCTGCAGTACTATTTTATCCCAGGGGAATGCCAGGATTTCATATCATATCTCTTCAAGCTCCTTTTGATTCTAATTGCTTTGTGATTTCATGCAAAACTTCAGCTCTAGTCTGTATTGTTCTCCATATGAAGCTTTAGTGGAACTAGCCAACTGGTTTGCTGTGGGGCTTGGTGGGTTTTGTTCAGCTAATGGTATCTTTGTTTGAAAACTGACATCTTGGGCAGGCACACTTTGGTACTGGGGGAGAGGGGCTCACTGAGTAGTCTGAGCTCTCAGCGTGTGAAGGGGGCAAATATCCATTGACTGGTATTTGGCTGGGAAACATTTGGTCAGTGTCTCATTTCTTCTCCACGGTCTTAGTCTGCAACTTCTCCCTGCCAGATGGTGTGTGAGAATTATTTCTGAGCTTCTGGACAGGGACAAAGCATTTGAACTGTTCTGAGGCCATGTCTTTTCTCCAGAACATTTCTAAGCAAGGATTTCAGAAGTCTCTGTTGTAAAGGCTGAAGTGGAAATCTCTTAGAATTCAGTTTGCTCCACATTCACAGAGGAGTTTTTCAGTTGTCGTCCCAATCAAAGCAGTTTAAAGGAACAAAACAAAAAGAAATGCATTGCACCGTACAAGCAAGCACACATGAACATTCTCAAAACTCAGTACCTGCATTGTAGGTAGACATTCACTGCTGATTGAAGAGGTCCAGCTATAGGCAGCATCCTGTCCTAAATAAAAACAGAATGACAATGCAGCTCTGTACGAACACACCAAACATTCCTCAGGACTTCTGACAGCAGGCAGCCAATTACTTTGAAAAGAATGGGTTCTGTCTTATGACTGCAGTAGCAACACAAATGTATCTCCCTTGATCCCAACATCAAGGTAGAGCTTTGCATTTCCAATATTTGAATTCAATACAAAGCAAAGGTTTCGATGTTTTTTTGGGTTTGTTTTTTTTTTTTATGGTGAGTGGCAGCTTGTTGGATTTTTCTGCAATCAGATGTAACAGCGGCAGGGTTAAAAGAGGTATATAAATAATAGATGGCTTCTCTCACCTAAAGAGGGATCTGCCAATTCTTGCCCTCCTTTTAATTTTGGGAAGGGAATATAATTTAAAAGATGACATATTTTTTCCCATCAAGTCAGAGAAGAAGGAAGCCTCCAGAAGAACAATGGTTGATGCCATAGCATGACTATCTGACAGGCTTGAAATGTGACTGTAAAGTTGCCAACACAACAAGCCTTTTATCTTTGATGATATTATTTGAAGCTTGTGAATTTCATCCAAGGAATAGGAGGAGATATATGATGTCCTCCCACCACCTCTTTTCTTACTGTTTTAATTATCATTTTTTTTAAAAAAAAAGTATAAATATTCACAAAATAGACATCCCTTTCTTATTTTTTAAATTCTTCTGAATGAGTTACAGGAATATCATCGCTACACTGCTGAACTTGGCTTTATTCCTAACATAAAAATACGTTCCTATTTTCAAATTTCTTTGCCTTTATGCCTATTTTTTGAGTAAATGGGTAGCCCCACATACAAGTAAACTTCTTTGAAAGTTTATTCACAGGCCCTTTCAGTTAATGGAAAACTTGCCCCACGCACTAATACAGCCGAGGTCTTCTTTCTATGTGAGTGCCCGTCGCGGGGCTTTCCTGGGCAGGCCGTAGCCTTCAGCACTCAAAGGCACCCACCACCCAAGACCCAACTGCAGCCCGGATTTGTGTGTTACAGTAAGTTAATTGGTGGTCAATTGGGAGTTTTCCCCCGCTCCCCTGCGAGCGCGGAGCCCATGCGGGCAGCCCCCGTCGGCCGTTCTCCTGCGGCGCTGTCGGGCGGGGCGAGGCTCTGCCCTTCACCGCGGCGCCTCGCCCGGCCCGGCCCGGCCCGGCCCGCTGCCGCCTGCCGCGGCCCAATGACAGCTGCCCGTGCGCAAGTCAGACGCGGAAAGCTGATCCCGCCTTAAGCTTTGGATTTCCCTTCAGGAGAAGGCCTGCACAGCAGCTCTCTTCTGCACATCTTATCCTGCAAATGGTAAAGCCGAGTTCAGGGTCTGCCTCAGACTAACAAGGTTTGAATTTATACCTCCCAGAAGTACCGGGGGGGACATGAATCTGCAGGCTCGCCTGGGTAGAAAAATGCCTCATTGAACGTCTGTTCAAGCTGAATTTTTGCGCAGCCAGGCATGCGGAATTCATGGCACTCAGAGGAAGAGCAGCTGAAGAGCCCGATTCTGTACCTGGGAATAAAAACAACCGTATATCCAGATGTATTTACTGGATGCTGTGTGCACATTCTACCCTACTGAAGGGGAAAAGTCATCCAGAAAAAAGAGTCTTTTTCTCCCCTTAGTTAGCCACCTAATATCTAAACTGGATATATGCTCTGTCTCACCTCTTCTGACTCTGTAAATTTTTCACACTTGCTTTAGAGAAGAAGGATGTAGGGGATCTTCTTAAGATTATATCTGACTTACAGCAAGGATATCCTTCTCAGCTGTACAATACCTCATCCTAATCTGAACAATGTGAACATTAATTTAAATCCTTGGTCTTCTACTTCCTGATCAAATGCTCCACATTTCATGGAATTAATCATCATTTGTACAGTAAATTCCACAAGTTCTTAACTGAGGTCGGTGTCATCCAAATAACTTAATCTTGCACCCGGCAAACTTAGTAATTAGATCTTATGAGAGAGGATATACATATTTCCACAAGTGGTCTAAGCCAGTATAAAATGTTATTCTCCCTAAAGACTGCTTTCAGCCTGTGCTCCACATGTCTGCTTCTTAGCATGCAGGTGGCCATATGGTCGTCATCTTGCTGATCTAGCTGACCGTGTACAGCCGCAGAAGTGCCTGTGCTTGCACTGACGTTTAAAGGGTCCATGATAGGAGGTGGAACAAGAAGGAACAGGCTTGCCTCTGTGCCACACAGTCTGGCTTAAACTCCCTGTGTCCCATCATTTAATACAAATCAGCAATTATAACCACTGGACCTCCATCACAAGAAGCAGGCACCAAGGGAGTTAGCTCCAAAATATCAGTGACATTCTGGGACATAAGCAGGAACTTTTCAATTGAGTCCAAGCAGTTAGAAGGAGTTTTCTGTGATCACTGTCCTTTATTTGGCCTTCCTACATGATATTTTAAGTGCCTGGAGCTGTTATCCTGAATTTGAATCCTCTGTGGAATAAGGAGAGTTAAAATGGGATTATTGGCACACTTCATGCATGGCGGCAATATGCTGAGATATCGAGGCAACAGGAAAAATATGTGAAATATTCCCTTTCCAGTTTTAAAAAACAGTTCTCGGGATAATCTGTGATTTCTTTTACAAGAACATAAGGAGTGCATCACTGAGTTAGACCAAAGGCACGTTTAAACCAATTCTTAGTTTTGACAGCAACCAATAGCAAAGGTATTAAGAGGACATTAGGAAAGGAAGAAAAAACATGTCAATAGCAAACCTTCCCTGTTCAACAGCTTAGGGTCTTCTTCAGCCTTAGGGTCTTCTTCAGCCACAGGTTATATCATGTGCTCATGTTTGAAGCACAGTGTAACTTTCTATTACAACTTGAGTGGGCTGCAAGAAATATTTCCCCCCCAAATCTGCCCTCTGCCCATTAGTGTTAAACTCTGGGGTCTCCCAGTATCTCTATTGATGAGTTTCATAGTTCAATGATGTGAAAATACAGAATTTGCTTGTTTTAAGTTTCCCAGGCAACTTCAGCGTGTTACATTAATTATTGTTTATTCACTTTTTCCATGGATTTAACTTTTTTTCTATACCCTTTTTCCCAGCAGGTCCCTCCCAGACTGCAGTATTTCCTTCTAGAAAATAGCTGGGCCAGACTTTCAACTACCATTGATCATGCCTGGGAATATTTTCTACTTTTTTTTTTTTCGTCCAGGGTTGATGATGAACATTATGCATGAGGAAGAACTGTAAATGATCTGTAACTGAATCCTCACAATCAAGAGCCCTACCCATTCCACTGCAAATTCGGGCACTCTTTCTGCTCTCAATTCTAGTCTTGTAGCACACTCACTTCTAGTCTTGTTAGACACAAATATTATAAATGCCAACAGATTTACCTCTTCACTTCTGTCCACTGCCCCATCTGTTTACTTACAGTTTACCTGGGATCCTCCTTTGGAGTGAAACTACTTGCTGCTAAATTTTTTTCTTCCTGCTCTTAACTCTCCTGGTTAATAGCAGGAGCGGCGCAGGTGAAACTGCATCAAGTTCAGTCCTCCACTGGTGTTTTAGATAGCAACAGCTATCTCCAGTTTTTTATTTCAGATGCTTGAAATACTAGGGCTACTATAAGTCCAGAAGAGCCTGAAGGCCAGCACAGAGGGGCTTGGCACTGAACAATATTGAGTGCAGGACACTGACTTTGGCTTTGACTGCGAGTACTCTTGTACGAGAATGCTGCTGTGGTATCAGATAGGAGCAGGAGTGCCTGCTACTGCTTTTTTTTTCTATGAGGCGGTTAACCTAGATGTGAGTCTCTGAAACAGAAGACTCAATCCAAGTCTATTGACTCCTGGGTTAGTGCTCCAGTCTTGAGGCCATTTCTACCTCTCTGAGCTCTGTATTTTGTGCAAAGTCCATCCTGCCAGCTAGGTGGCTCAGATCATGTCTGACAGGCAGACACGAGGATGCCTTTACAAGTCACAGGTAGACTGAGACCCATGGGCTCTGGGCATCTGTGCAAGCAGAATTTAAACCATGGAGGAAAACAGATGCTTGCTACTTCTCAGAGAGGTAAACAAACTCAGAGAATAAATCCCTCTTAAGAGCTCAGTGCTTAAAGCACGAGTGGCAAGTGGTGTCAAACAACCATTTTTTTTCTCTCTCATGGATTTAGAATTGTACTTATATAAAAGGGAGGGAGGTCGTCTGTCTTTACATGTGTACCCATTTACTGTGCACGTAAATCTATCAAATATACATATTTGTGTACATATGGTACATATGCATGTACAATTATATGTGTACGCATCTACACCTGGGTTTATGTGCATATATACATTAATATATATGCACATTAATAGACTTCCTCATTTGGCTATTTAAGGCAAGATTTCTGAACAAAAATTAGTGCCAAAACCCCATTAAGTTTTCTGACTTAGTCCATCTGACTTAAAACTCAAGGCTCAGGCAACAAATATGGTCACAAAACCCTCTATATCCATTCACAGAAACTCCAGCCTCATCTTCCTGAAGTCTTCATCTGAGCCTTTACATTTTTCTTTTATTTCTTTTTCCCACTTTTTCTTCAATTTCTCTGCAGATATTTTAATGAGTTATTATTAGATCTCATTTTTTATCCAGGCTATTCTTCATGTCTTTTCCAGAATATTTGCATTTGTGGTTCTGATTTCCGTCCAACAATGGCAATTTGTGTATAAACTCTGCAGAAATGAGAGGAGATACTACATCATCTCTGGATGCCTCATTCCAGTTTTCTATGGACTTCATCTCCTTATGCCCTGGAGTCAGTGGAAAGAATTAAACCCCTTCCCAAGGGAACAGGGCCATTAATTCTGGAAGTGCCTCCCTGTTTTCTATATGCACAGTACCTGCAGAGCTGTGCCACTTCACTTAGACACCTACAGTGGGATGCATAAAGCAGAGCTTGACAATTTTTAGCTGCCTTGATGACAGTAACTTTTATTCTGAACTGAAATCTCAGACTGAAAACAGGTTTAATTAAAACAGTGAGAGCTTGTGTGTAAACCAGCCCTTAGGCACCTTCACAGAGCCATATAAATCAGAGCCATACGAGACATGTTATGTTCCTGAATGCATCTGCCTGTCAGAGGGAGCCCACCCATGCAGGATATCTTGTAGCATGTTACTCAGCCTAGTTTTAAAGGCCCAAATCATTCCGCCATTTATTCCAACTTGCACAATACACTCAGAGCAAATGCCCTGACTACTTAGGTCATTTAAAAACCCTACTACACTGTACATAAAAATTGCTACCAGCAGTGTCCTGCTCAATTTACAAATATGATAATTGCAGCACTATATAAATTCTTTTTACAGCTTCAGCTTGTTGCAGTGCTTTTATTTATTATGACTGCTACGATTTTGTAATAACACTTTTATTAGTTGTGGCTGTTTGTGAAAGAAGTCTAAATATATTGCATAGGGAAGTAGGTAATATTCCTTTGTAAAGGACTTTGTGAAAGCTGCTGCCATGGCAGGGCAGAGGTAGAACTGAATGCCAAGGCAGCAACACAGTTAGGATAATATTTACTTCACCTGAATTCAAGACAGCCTAAACCAGGTTATAATGGACATTTTGAAGTAGAAGCCGTGTTCCTCTACTGCCATCAATAAACTTAACGGTTCCCACAGAAAAACTAGTAACATAGAACAGATGAGAGAGGGCAGACATGATGTTTTCTTCAAATTCATTTGGGGGAACACATTAGAACTGACCTCCTCATCCCTGAAGAATCAGTATGATCCACTCTCTGCCACAGACTTGACAGCCATTTGGCTCCCAGGAGATCTGCCATGGACTGGAGTCACCTCACAGGTGGGTTTCGGTTCCTCTGCAGCTTCATGGTATCCTTCACCTTTCACTGACACTCAGACACAGAGAGGGGGAAAAAATACAGAAATTAAGAAAGGTAAAAATGCCATAAAATACCTGACCAGGTGCAAGTTCTGCAGGAAGGAAAGAATCTCTGCCTAGGGACTAGTCTAAGTTCATGCAACGTACACCATAAGTCTCCTGGGTGGACCCCAAACAGTTCTCTACATCCCATTTTCTGGTACAGAATGCAAACATAAAGATTTTACTGGTGGACGCATTTGTAGCTGTATTTCAAAACTGATCTACAGGGCCAAACTGCACCATAACATATTACTTCTCTCAGAAGACTGCCACAAGTTTTAACTCATTTCCACTTGTAAAGGGAAATTTTGGAAACACGGCAGTAAAAAAAAAAAAAAAGCCATTNAGTAAAAAAAAAAAAAAGCCATTGATACCACTAGAAAAGAAAAAGAGTGCTCTGAAAAAAACATGGATGTGAAAAGAGCTGTTTCCAGCAATCATGCAGTGCCTCTGCCATTTATGCACTTCTCTGTCTTCCTCTCTTTCAAGAAGCAGGTGCCCAAATAGATTTGCTCATGTATTTAGATTCCATGTTTCTTTTCAAAATGCTTGTCACTGGGCACAAAAAAAAAAAAAAAAA
>WAAG01006228.1:2406-14165 GCA_013390105.1 Tichodroma muraria
AAAAAAAAAAAAACGTTTTTTTTCCCCATGCAGTCTGTTACAAGAAAAATATATCTGGAGGGAAAAAGATAGTAATTCAGTTTATGAGAGAGGAGAGAAAAGATCTTCAAGTACACTGAGAAATGTACAGTGCCTGAAGAATGTTATGATTGTCAGCATTAGATGTCCTGTGTCCCCCATAAAGATCCTTGGGGGGGATCTAAGGGATCCAAGTCCCTTATATTCAAATGTTGAAAGAGATAAGTAAGCTCAACTTGTCCAGCTCTTCAGCACCAGCTGCCACCTCTAGACACAGCAAGTGGAAGGGAGGTGAAGGAAAGACGGTCATCTGATGATTCAGGTGAGGAAAATAAGGCGTCAGAATAACAAAGTTTTTCAGGGGGGGGGGTTTTGCAAGCCATGTTTTGTGCAGCTGTGTCTATCCTGATTTATACCACAGCTGTGCTGTGCCCAAAACACTGAAAGAATCCCTGAGTTTTTCATCACAGAGAAATTAAGGAAGGTTATATAGGAAAGAGGGGAGAGAAATGGGGGACCCAACCAGAGTAAACAGCACCTAGTAAAGCAAACTGCACTTATCTAAACCCCAGTCAGCACAACTTTACAAAGAATGAGGCAAGAATCATAAATGACAGACCTCAACACCTGCTAATGCAATTTGGGCAGGGTGAAATGACTACCAGGGAAGCCTTTCTAGCCAACACCAGCTCTGGCAAGGTGCTTTTTACTACCTCTCTACTACTTGTGCCAACACTAACAGACAGCAGGAACGCGAGGCAGATGTGCAATGTCAAAATGAGCAGCTGGTGATGCCTCGTTAAAGTTACCCTGTTAAAAGGTATTCTGTGGAAGTCCATGAACGGCAGTGCGCTTCCTAACTGGAATATATTCAGTGTGGATTCAGAGCCCACCATCCATTGAGACTAATTGCTGACTAATTCTCTTGTGCTTGTGTTGGGGAAACCCACCAAAATTTGCAAAGGTATATACAGTACTGGAGTTTTCTGGGCATAGACCTAGGCCTTCCTGGGGAACAGATGCCCTGAGACAATCATGCCAGGCTAGTCATCAAACTTCAACAATTACTAATCTGACAAAACTGAAATCTCTTCCTCAATTACTTTATAAAGTACTTATAAAATTATAAAGCAATTTATTAAGCTGTCAGTTGTTCTTACTGAATTATTATAAGACATATAGAATCATAAAGCTCTGAGATACTACCACAGTTATGAACATGATATTAAATGTTTATGCACCTTTGTTTAACAACATTAATTTTGTAACAAAGAGAAAGCAGTACTAAAAGAGAAAGCTGATTCATGGGACTTTCAAGAAACGCTTCTGTTCTTCTGTTGCCACATAGAATTCAGGACAAAATTCAGCCCTAGACTGAAAGAACCCAGACTTTTCAGGGAAGTGCTTTGTGGGACAGTCTTGGGCTAGTCCACATTATAAAATCTTTATTCTCACTGATTTTGAAAACATCACTGCTCAATCATCTGAAGTTTAAGCTTCATTTTGCTGTAGTTTTGAGTGCATTACTCAAAACCACATATGATTGCTGATGATCCTGTATAGAAGAAGAAAGAATTCATATATGATAAATTTTCCAGACTACAAATCTCTCTATAAGGAAACTAGAAACATGTATTTTAGAGCTCGTGATATGGTCAATCAAAGATTAAAGAGCTTAAATGCTCAAGCCAGAAGTATACAACAAATGGATTTTTATTTACTGTTTTGGATAAATGGATTAATTAAAAAAAAAAAAACATATTACAAACTGGTGCAGTACCATAAAATTCATTTGAGCATGTGGAGATGCCATTTTAGCCTGCACAGCTCCTGCAGCGCTGGAGCCCGTTCTCATTGCACGCAGTACACTTGAGGGCTTTGAACGAGTCCGTAAAGCAGTTCCGGAACACGGACATCTTGCTCCCATGGCACGCTGAGCACGGCAGGAAACCAAAGCCCCCACAAGAGGGGCACTCCTGAGGATGCTGGACTCTCTGCTCAAAGGATGAAAGAGAGACAAAAATGTTACCTCATCAACCACCATAAGGTCTAGGACAATGAGGACACCAAGACAGCTAAAAATACATATCCTGCTTCCCATTTTGGGCAAGACCCACCACCCCATCCCATGGCAAACCACCATGGAAGAGCAGTAAGTCTGCCTTTTCCTTTGGTCAGATCCACGTGCCGTGTCATAGAGGCTCACTGCAAGTTCATTGGTCACTTTATACCTCCGTAGCCTGCATTTTTACTTGCCAAAATAGCAAGCTAAAAGATAGCTTGCATGCATTACTGGGATGTTGTTCAGGTCTAGATTAAATCTAGGAGGTATTATGATGATTGAATCCAAACTCCAGGCAGTTTGTGCTGATGTTATGTTTTCTAGGCTGTACGTTAAGATGATATGACTTTCAGCTTTGCATGCTCATGCCGAACATATTATACCTATTACAGTTAAAGCTGATGATATCAAAAAGCAATTCATAGCTTCTGACAAGTAGTACTCAAGGAAATAAGCAGTGTATTCAAATTTATGGGAGTAGAATGCTGAAGCTTTAAGTGTAAAGAAGAAAGATCATCAATGTCCAACAGTTATTCAGAGAAAATTGCTTCAAGGAAGGCTTGAGGCCTCTCAACTGCCGCAATTCCCAAGTAAAACAATACATTTACTCTATTTTTTTTATTGGATTATAGACAGTGGAGCATAGAAGAAGAGATTTCAAAGAGACTTTTAATTTGCACTTGCTGAAAATGTGGCTATTTTATTTAATGACTGCCTTAAAGTTCAAATCAGGGAAAGGAAAGGTGCGCTGCTTTGGGTACTTACCACCGCATGCTTTATCATTGCACTGCTGAGTAAGGACTTTGTAAGTTTATTCACAAAGAAGAACAAAAATTCCATACAATTCCTGCTACTATTAGTCTGAGCAGCTATGTACCACTAAACATTAGTGACAAATTATTACCAGAGTATGCTAAAATACCCACAGAAAATGGAGCACGAGCAAGAAAAATGAAAATATTTCTGCAAACCCATTAATAATAGCATTCATCTACTGAAAACTCAGATTAACATGCAAATAAGGCGTTTTTTTCTTTTTGTTCTCTAGCTCATAAAATTGCTGTTCTTCTTCAAAAGGCAAACAGCTTCTATTACTATCAGCTCATCCAGGGACAATGATTGGAAATAATTAATGTAAAATTAACATTCTTTTTATCTCAGATGTGTTCCCATCTTTTATAATTTTATTATTATTTACTTCATTGAACGTTATTGCAAATAATCTCAAAATTTTAAGAGAATATTTTTTTTAATCTTTACATTCATTGTTCCTTGTTAGGCTTGTAAATATACAGTTACCTTTAGTCGTAGTTAAGAGAACTAACAAAAGATATGAAAACAAAGCAAAATTGCTTTAGCTCAGTTTCTTGAACAATGGCCATTTCCTCCTTGAAATGGAGATGGCAGTTTGTGGAACCACTTTCTGTATCTCCAACAATGAAGAAAACAGACTGCCCCTTGGAATTGTAGTACACCCCTTTTCGAGAGAAAAAAAATGAGAGAAAGAAAAAACCAAACCAACCCAGCACACCAAAAAAACCCCAGAGGCAAAGAAGCTGTGGTTGTATTCAGTGAGCAGTTATCAGTTTCCTGTAGCCTGACATTATTTGTCTTATATATGTACTTTTTGTCCCAAAATTAGGACACACATTAGGCTTGGTAATAACATTTTAGGGCCACCACCCCAAAATAGGGTGTAAAAAAGAGTAAAACAAAAAAGGATTGGGGATCATCAGTTTATAGTAGAAAAAAAGGAAATGGTAAAAAAGAAAATCTACTCAATTACAAGCAGTAAATGTATATTCCTTATATTTATTTGCAGAATTACAATTACCTCAATTTTGGTTAAGAGATCCTGCAGTTCCCCAGATTCATTCATTAGTAAAATTTTCTCAGCACCCTGTTGGGAAAAAGAAGATGAAAAATGTCAGGCATTTTACCAAGAGAAAAACCAGAGATGATTAGAAGATTTGGTCTTGAAATTTTAAACAGGCTGAGGACAGATTTGACTCACATTAATTATATTGCAATTAGGGTGACATTAATAAAGCTAGAAGGAGAGGAGAATCTAATCACAGGTCCGATAGTAATGCCTAAAGTTCACTAGCAGGTGACCTATCCCATGGCCTTTTCTGTAAAAGGTGACACAGCTTGGAAATTCTGATTGTGTTCCCTTTATTTTACAGGGTATGTTTCCTGACAGAATAAGAAATATTTCTAGTTGTCATGTCAAAAAATTACAATTTTATACATACATAACACATCAGAGAATGCAGCAAAATGAGGAGATTGTATTTCAAATATTCTGGCAGATGAGTATTGAATTAAGACATAATGTGCCTAATGCATAACACAAGCAGAAAAGGAGTAGTGAAAATACTCTAACAACGTTAAAGCCAGACACAAGAGTAAGTAATAATAACTTAGTCTGACTACGTTAGTCCTCTTAGGGTTTCTGTGTCCTGAACCAAAGCTCTACTGAAGAGTTGGGGATTTTTTCCTCCTGAAAGTAAATTCTAAGAGACCTGCAGACAAAGTGTCAGGGAGGATATGGAATTTTTGTTCCCTTCTCTTCTAATTAGAGCATCATATTTGAATGTCTATACCTCACTTAGGGAACCAATTTCACTGAATACTAAATATTGTGAAATACTTGCAGACACTTTTAACCAGAAACTAATAAAAGGTGAGGAAACTGAGGCACAGATAGACAGGGCTTACTTGCTGCCAGGGGCAATTGGCCACATCTTCACCACATGGTGAGTTCATGCGTGGTCCTGCCCCAGCTTGCTGGTCCCTGCATATCCAGATTGTTAAATTTTGTGTTTGAGCTTGCTTCCAGCATTAACTAGAAGGTGTGGTGGGACACTGGCACACAGCTGAGGTGCAGTGGGATATTGGCACACATCTCAGATGTACCATTAGTTTGAGCTGCCCATGGTCAGCCCCAGCTCCTCACCTCTCCCAGTTTCTAGGAGATAAAGGAAAAGCTGCTGGTGAGCACGGGGAATACATGTGCGCCTCTAATATACCTCTAAGTGTCCAACCATTCACAGTTCAACATTCACTTACATTACACAGAATGTAAGTGTCCACAACATTCAACATTCAATCAGTCACAGTAGGGGACTACTGAGGCTACACGTGTGTAGACCAAAAGCCAACTAATGGCAACCAAACCTTTCAGAGTTCTTTTTACAACATTGTACCAAGGTTATTTTCCCTGTAGAAAGTATTTTTGCTCGAGGTTTGTACAAAACGGCAGCACTTTTGACTCTGTATTTCATGATTTTCATTTTAGTTAAAAAGGAAAGTGTTAATATTTTAGTGGATATGGAAAGCCACTTTTTCAGTGGGCACTACTCTTGTAGTGTTATACTTTCAAAGAGATATTTATAAAAAAGAAGTATCACACAAGGTAATTAGTTGTAATTAATTAGTCACAGAAGATGACAGGGGACTGATGAGCTAACCTTATTGTGCTGACTCTTCTACTGAAATCCCTTAGAGATTGTGGGCACAGAGCGCACCAGCTCCAACACATGCATCAGGCTCTCTGTGTCCCCAGTAGAGCAGGTTTGAGCAGTCTGATGGCCCCTTTCATGCTTGTCCTCTGATCTTTGCTTTCACACAAAGGAGCAGGCAATGGGAGCGATCGGCTCAACAATGAGGACTGGCCAAGGCAGCCCATGGAGCATTAGCTTGGGGCCTGAATACACTGCAGCAGCTTAAGACAAAGCTTGTGCTGCTCATCTGAAGTAGGGACATTAAGGATTTGCAACTTTATTGATGATGGGATTGCAGCACTTCAAATTCCCTATGCTAGACAAGCCTCAATTTGCCTCCTTTTAGGAAAGGTTCCCTTCTCTGTTGCTGCAGGGAAAAGCATTCCTATGACTTCTGCCCCATGTTACCATGATGTTGTATGATAATGCTAATTGGTTTTTACAACACAGTAATTAAAAGTTTGACAGGTTTCCCATTATAGATTTTTATTTTAAAGGATTTCTATTTATGATGACATTCAGTCAGTCATCTGTGTTCCTTTCAAAGTAGAAAGCTATGGTTTTTAATTTAAAACCCAAACATTAGAATGGCTATCAATTTTTTAAATGCTCCACTCTGTCTTCTCTGATTAATGTCTGCCCCAAGTAAAATATAAATAAAAGTCTGTAGAGGTTAACCTTCCTTCTGGATCTTTGAGTCTTAACACACCAGGTCCATAATTAATAGAGCAATTAAAGCAGATGTTAAGTAAATCCAATGGCTGCTTTCTGGCAAGAAAGTGATGCCTTTGTGGCTTTTTCCTAGGTTGTGCTCAGTTCATAATTATCCAGAAAGGTATGTGAAACCTTAAATAGTCTGTTTCTCCAGGGACTAACATAAGGAGCATGAGGGACAGTAGGCATAATCTTTAGACAATCAGCAGGGAGAAGTGATTTTTCAGTTTTGTTACCCAGTTAAATTTCAAGGCAGAAGCCTGTGAATCCTTTATCTACTAACTTTACTGAATCGCTACCATGCTGGAGGAGTACAGGGGCTGTAGTTAGATATTTGCCCTTCTTTTGGCAAGGAAATGCCACAGACTTGGCTAAATCATTCATCAGTTTTTCCAGACCGTTTTAATAAATAAAATTATCTTCCCAATTATCCCTTGAGAACATCCAGAAATTAACATCCTATTTCAAATATTAAATTCTCACATGTAATTCCCATTCAGTGTAGAACTAGGACAAGGTCCACTAAGTTTTCTACTGTCCCAGCTCTGTCTTGTCAATAAACCTGTCTGTTGCTATTTATCTTGGATATAAACCATTACCATTTCCACAATGTAATTCTTCATCAAGGAACAAACACAGATATATGGCTCTGCATTTGGCTTTACTAGAATACTTGCAGGTTTTGGGGAAGCAGCCTCTCTTCCACATCATTCCTTATGTACTGAGAAAAATTAGCAAGGCCCTGCAACATCCCTCTTGTGGACACATTTGCAGCGCAGACAAATTGCATGCCCTATTTCCTATTTTGCTAAGCACATTAGCAAGGACTCTTGTTAAGGCAGCAAAAATGCACTCACACACTTCACCATCACCATCACTGACCCGTGTTCTTCACTGTGACGTACCAAGGAGCTGGGCTGTGGATGTCCTGTCTTTGTCCACAGCTCACACTCCCTTCAGCCTGCAGCACCACTCCTCTCACAGCCAGGGGCCCCTTGGCAGCAGATACACAGTGGGTACAAACAACTGCCTGGAAATCTGCCCATAAACTGAGAAAATTGACTCTGAGGCATAGTATCAGCACCAGATATTCTGGATTTTCTATGCAAAGAATGGGAAAGGTTGATGTGTAAAAAGCAGTTGAACCCTGCATTTCCTGACATGTTAAACTGCAAAATGGAGGAAACAAGTGGGAAAAGGCTAGGTGACTGAATGCAATAATTAAATAATAGTTTTACTGTCACAGAGCCATTCATATACTCCCATCAAGTGAATACCAGAAGAATGGATTTAGCAAAACACTAAGAACAACCAAATATATATGGTCACTGGAAATCAGCTAAAAGGAAACTGTTAACTCCTGTTTCCCAAAAAAGTATTTTACACATGTATTTTCTAAAATTCAGTTACAAAAGCAGCCTCATTTTTCTTTGGAAAGGATCATAACCAAAGTGTCAAATAAAATAATTTTACTATAAATGTCATGCTGTTTCGGATTCATTCTAGCTGGGAAAACTAAACAGGAGATATTTTCTTCAGAGAAAACAGTCTTAAATTCACATATCTGAAAAAAATCAAGCAGGTTTGTATGGCAAGTGAGTGCTGGAATTCAATCATATATTTCAAGTAGAAAAAGAAAATACATGTCTTTTTAAAATATGCTGTGAGTTAACATATTTGCAAAGAATTACTTATTTGCCTGTTTTATTTGCATCTCTTCCAGGAGAGTGGGTCTTTGCATAACAAAAACCTTTAACTATTCTGAATACATTTACAAGAATAAATGAATGCTTCATTATTTTTTTCTGTGTGGCTTTCTGTTTTCTGGAAATAATTTTTTATTCTTCATTGGTACCCCAGCAGATGGCATAATTCCATTTCAGATGGGGACAGCCTCAGGTGAAAAGAAGGGATTAGATCAGCTGGTAAAGAGTATGCAGCAGAAAGAAACAGCAATTTCCTGACAGACTTGTGTTTAGACAGTGTGTGTCAAGAAACACAATGGTTCAGTCCTGAAAAAAATGAGAAGATTAAAAGCCCTACTTTACTGCAGCATGCAGTACTTTCCTTGACAGGTGCTAAATATGATTTTCTTTATTGCTTCTGCCCAAGTCATGGATTTGTTTCATTGTCCCTGTGCAGGCAATGATAAATTCCACAACACTGTGAATATTTATCCCCACAGCCTGCAGTGCTCAAACAACTTTGTCCGTGCTTCTGAATAGCTTGGGTACAACATACTCTGTCAGATGCACATATGCTGGGTTTTGGTGCTTTTGTTACTTTTCTCTCTTTAAGATTAATATTTCACTTTTCAAAACTGTTCATATTTTATTTCAGGGTTGGGGTTTTTCTTCTTATGACTCATTGAAAGCTGCATAGCTCAATATAGGTTCTCCTTTGTACTGCTACATGCAGTCTCCTTCAGGGAGGGATTTTTGAGGAAAGAAATATTCAAAATGAAAAGAAAAAAAAAGAGAGAGAGAAAAAAAGATGAAAATATTGCATGATTTATTTACTGACACACCAGGCTTTGGGATTTCTGTGTTTCATTTTCACATCAGAAGCCAGTTATTATATAAAAGATTATAGAGATATCCACTGTTACCAACGAGACCAAATTCTGTAACTAGTTTTCAATTGCGTCTTAATGAAACACAAGCCTAGCACAGGTTCTAGCCAACATACTGCCTTTGGGGTCATGATGTACTGTCCTCTGAAGGTGAATTGACAGAGCTGGGGGTGAATACTTCATTGCCAGACCTTCTCAACATGCACCCCTCCTTATTTCTCTAAATGAATGAATTTGAAATTCTCTTGTGAAGACATATTAAGACAGAGAAATAACTGCCATCAAATAGTGGGGCTTGCCACATTTACTGAACAGAATGAGTGCACACAGATCCCTTGCCAGGGCAAGGGACAGGCTCATCCTGGGGCTCTGCTTCCCCGTGCCCTGCCAGCCACAGGTGCTCTGTTCGCAGCCACAGAGCACTGTCCAAGTTAGCCCTGCTCACACTGAACTTGGCTTTGTGCTAAAGCACATCCCACCTCAGCTAAAGCACACCAGGGTGGTGTTGCAGCAAGCAGCAGTGCCTATGATGATAATTAGTGGAGAGCGTGGAGGGCACAAACCTTGTTCAGGAGGAGGGGTGAGGCACACGCTGCCATGAGCCCTCTGTGAGCAGAGGAGCTGTCTCATCCACTGTTCCCTGCCTGCAAAGCTGCTTTTCCACAAATAATGTTACTCTTACGTGGAATAACTTTAATTCTCTCATTAAACTAAAGTGTGTTCCAGCTAACTACAGTGTGCCCCATCAATTTAAGAAAAAATAAAAAGGAGAAAGGAAAAGCAGGAAAACACACCCCATATCTGGGGGTTTTCCTGAGTTTTAGCAGTCCAATTATTTTAGTTTTCTTGTGCTAAACAATGTAAGTGTAGTTGCCTTGCTGCAATAAACGTATCTAGATCAGAGCACTAAATTATTTCATTTTTCTTTACTTATAGGAGGTAGATTTGTCTCTTCCATAGAAAGCTATCTTCCTAATTCATTTGCCTTCTTTTCTATACCTCTCCGAAGAATCTCATGCAGTATTTAGAGAGTTTTAATGAGATTTTATTGGTTTTTACACTGTCCCTCCTCTTTTAGAAAACAAGTTTCTCACAATCTTTATAAACAAACAAATAAAAAAAGCACCAACTGGCAGTGACTTAATGGGTCATCCATCACATCCAAATGACTGTATCCAGGCATTTCCTACGGTTAACAAATAATTTATTTAATCATTTTTAGTATCTTATCTGAATTCTTTCGACAAATTGGTCATATGTGGACTGAGATTTCCTTGGAGTCAATCATAAATCACTACTTACACTTTTAACATAATAATTAGATGAGCAAATCTTCATCTGAATCCTGTTGAATTTTAAACTGCGCTTGAATGCAGCCCTTTTACTCCTGTCTGGCTGGAGAACTCTCCAAATCAGAGTTTTGATAAAAGCGTATTTCATGATGAAGTAAAAATCTCTGTCTGCTAATACTCTGCACACAGGTGGTTTTACAGCGGCTCTAGTGGTCTGGCAAGGCCTATGACAGCAAATGCATTTGTTGTAATGCTCAGGGAAGCCTAATTCATGCAGAGGACACGGAAAGCTTGGAAGGGATGGGGAGAAAGAGGAGAAATTGTTCATACAGGCCCAATATTTATTATCCCTGATTGTTGGTTACACTGCATTTTGTTACTTAGATGTTTTGTGAAAATGAAAGCTTTAAGTGAAGCAAACACAGTAACCTCACTGTGTTTAAATATAGTTTGCCTTCACAAATCACAGTCTCACAGTCAGTGTTAATTGCTAGCTTTTCTCCACTCAAGACAAATACCTCCCCTGACTTTACAAACTGTTTTCTTTGTGCCAATTTCCAGAATCTTTTTCTTTTGATTTTTTTTTTTCTGTCTATGAGAAATACTTTTCAAAAGTACAGATTCAATGAAAAGGTAATTTCAAATGTCAGTAGGCTTCTAGACCTAGAATACTAGTGTACAAATGAGGATTTTAGTTTTCTTAGATTATAGATTTAGAATTTTGGAGTTCATGTCCTACAATAGGGCAGTGTTGGGTTCTTCCTCTCTCTCTTCTACAGCTAGGCTTTTAAAAAGTAAGTATTAACCAATTTTGTATCTAAAATATGTTCAGTTGATTAGAGGTCCTGATATAGACTACATCATCTAAAATTCAATGTATATTTAAAGTGTGACACCCCAAAGTGTTAGTCTCTTATTCAACACAGATATTACTAAATGACAGGTTTATCCAGTGTATGTTCATCTTCCTGGGTCAATCATACATTCAGGTTCTCATAAGGAAAAAAAATAAATTTCTCTAGATTTTCACAGTTTCTACTGCAAAATAAGATAATTTTTAAATAACAGATAATATCTTAGATGTATCATTGCCTCTTATTCCCCTCCTGGTAGTCTCTCCCTGGTTATCATTTGCATCTTCAGATCAAATTTATCAGTGAGGATCTGTGCAGTGCATACTACAATAGGATTTCTGTCTTAGCTTGTTACCATCACTGCAGCACTGTAGGCAATTTTCTAAGAATCCTGCTTCTCATTCATCAAGATTTTCATCTGCTCCTCCCAACTGTAGAATAAAACATAGGTTCATGCTTTACTTACCCCAAGATAATGGCCATCAATAAACACAACAGGGAGTGAGGGAACTTCACAGACACTTCTGCATCTTTCATCTAGTTCTTTTCCATAATCACTGTTCAGAGCAATGTTTTTTTCTTCAAACTTAACTCTGTGATTTTGAAATATCTTTCTAACCAGTTCACATCTTTCAAAAGTGGTTCTCACCACACGAAGGCTGGTAGTATAAATTACTATGCGGCCAAACTCTGGGACTGTTGAGACCTGGGAAAAAAAAAAAAAAATAGCTCCATTTACAT
>WAAG01006233.1:0-10363 GCA_013390105.1 Tichodroma muraria
GTAAATGAATCCTCTCTAGCTTCCAGAGAAGTGGGAATGGTTGTGTGTGTGAAATCTCTCCATTTCATATTTTCATCTGAAATATAACACCATCATCCAGGCTAAGAAAAACCTCATTCTCCTAAAAGAGAAAACACTGATGACCTGCCTGATTGGATATCAGCCTGGTACGTCAAAGCAGTTAACATCATTAGCCAGAACTGGACAAAAATATTGAATGTTATCATGATTATCTTTCACAATTAACACGCTTCTTTTACCCTAGAGAGACACCACACACTTGGCTTTTTAACAGATAGCAAATTTAAGTGGGTAAAGGTATTTTCTACATTGTAAAGGCTTCAACTTGTTTCGTGAAAAGATAATTTAAAAGATGAGGTATCTTTACCATAACACATAGCATGAACTGTTTTGTCCTTGCTGACACACTCAAACTCTGATCAAAGGATACATGTACACTTTTCTTCCTGAGCAAAGCAAGTAGGAGATAACATCATGCTGGTATTAACACTTCCAGAGCAATTAGTGTTTGTATCTAAAAACCAGTATGCACTTCCATACACTTAAATCATCTCTCACTCCTGTGCCTTGAAAAAAATTGAGAGCAGATATTCTACAATATTGTGATTTTATTCTGACCCAACAGAAATGCCAGGAAGGACACCTCAAACAGAGAGCTTATTAGCTGATGTGCAACCATGACCAGGAGGAAATCTCAACTGGGACTACCTCAGGCAGTTTTCCACTTGCTGCCCTGTTCTACTCCTTCCTCTTGCCCTCAGTACTAATGATTCCCTTCCTAAGCCTTCTGCTCCTTTTCTTATGTTCAGAGCCTAGGAAAATTAGTGGGATGGGAGGGCAGGCCTACCTCTAGTGCTGGAGCTGATATTTTGAACCTGGTCTGCCCACTGAGAGCAATGAGTGACAGCCTGGCTGGTCTGACTTGGAGTTTTGGGGGGAAGGTTGCCTTCCACACAGGATAAATGGTCTTGCTTCAGTCCTTGGAAACTAAAGCTGTAAAATTTACAGTCAACTGAGAGGGGCCTGCTCTGTGATTACGAGAGTCCATATTACATATTAGCATAAGTATTTCTTGTTAAACATGTCTTTAATGAAATTTCTAGTTCCTCAGAAACAGCGAGACAATAACATTAAAATCTCTCTGTGGACTTGGGGGAGAAAACATGAGGATGGAAAGACACTACTCCCTATCTAACAAGCCACCTTGTAAATGTGGTTTTGTTCTTGTAATTAGATTTTTTTATTTACTTATTGATTCATTCGTATTGTCATTATAGTGTTAAGGGAGAATTCCTGGTGGCATCCTTGATCTTACATCTGCTCTTTCTCACATGCAAAACAGAGAGGACTTAGGACTCCAATTTTAATTACTTTATAAGTGATTCAGATAAAGGCTGGTTTTTACACCCACCTTGAGCACACATGGTCCCCAGCTTCTGATTTGAAAAGTACCCTGGAACAATCCTGCTCCACTTACTNCCAATGCCACTGGTCAACCCAACAGTCCATCAGCTTTCTCCTCCTCCATAAAAGAATATAAACAATAAGTTATTTACACAAAGTGTGTGAGAAAGTTCTGGAGAAAAATGCAAACAGGCTTTTAGAAAACTTGTAAAAGAAGGCTTTTAGAAAACTTGTAAAATTCAGGGCGACACCTGAAATAAAACCCCCTTCATGTGACGCAGTCTCGTAAGTCACTTGTAGCAAATACTCCTGTCACTTCTCTGTCTTAAACTTTTAAAAACTAAGGAAGCAATTTCCAGGGGGGGACGTGTGTGTGTCATAGGCTTTGTTTTCTAAATACCCTACCATCCCTGCTCTGATACAAATTCAGTAATAATGCTCTTGGCACCTTGTGAATGGCAACTTCTGAGTGTGGGACAATGACAAGTAGAAACTGATGATCATGGCTTGTAGCTGTTTTCCAACTAATTTCATGAACTTTTGTTTTACTAATTCCCTTCACCACCCTCCACCAATACTACACCTTCCCAGTTCAAAGTTTCAATTATGTTCTGAAGAACATACACATATATTAGTAGACTTTTATTTGGAATTCAAAATTTGCTCAAATAATTGTCCTCCCTTCTGATACTAACTCCATATCATTACCCAAATTAGTTTTGGAAATTGTGCTGCCTCTCAGTGGACACTTGAATGAGAATTTGATGATGATGAAAAACTCCCGTCATTGTCCTGTTGTTTGGGAAGCTCATTAGGTGATATACAGAGAGTGTAAGTTATCTACTTGTTTTATGGGCTTCTATAAATGATAACTTAGAAGGTGTAAAACCAAGTAAACTGCATCTAGACAATTTAAAGCCAGGAGTACTACAATAATTAAAAGATCTTTCTAAACTGTATTGGTAGAACAGGCAAAACCACTATAATCAGCTTATCTGGGGAAGTAATCAGACAATAAAAACTGAGGCATTTTAAGGACTAATAAAGCTGGAATCTAATGACTATAATAAATCTTTAGCTGCAGTTATTCCAGAACAATTTCCCTTGCAGTAAAAAGTATTCTACAGGGCTTTCTGTACGAAATTATTGTTGGTTGGTTGGTTAGATGTAGATCATAAGAAGCAACAGCAGAATGATAATTTTAGCTTTGGCATGTATTTCCATCATCCACCTCTCTTTCATCATTAAGACTTTTGGCTTCACTCAAAGGCTAGACTCAAGCAATCCTTTGACAAAACCAGAAAGAAATTTCTGCACTGACTTTCTATTAAAAAATACACTGTAATATTCGAATGTCTTTTGTATTTAGTTCAGAATGGCGCTATGCAGCAGGTTTGGACTTTGACAACTACACTTCTGTGTTGGTCATTCTACACACAGCTCACAGATACTTAATTGTAGCCTGTATCAAATTTGCAAATCAATAGGTACTACGCATAGTCTTACAAGGAGAGCTTGCAAGGGTGGAACTCAGCCCACCTAACTCGAGGAGACAAGGCTGGAGGTGAGCTCATAGTGTAAGCTCTTCCTCCAGACAACAGAGCTCTGGTGAAGGTTCCCAATGGAATTCAGGGCATAATTGATCTTGCCCTGCAGCAAAGAAAAACAGCACTTTAGCCTACTCAGACTAGAACTCCACTGGTATCACAGTGGAATCCTACATATCTTCAAAGGTAAATACCTAGAATAAACAGTGGTGAATGCTGACCTGTTATCAAAATGACACCAAGTGGCAGGGCCATGTGTGGACTGACATTGTCCTAAGCGTGGCTTACATGTACTTCTGTCCCTAACACAATGCAACTGAGTGTTCCAGCCAACCAGCATTCATTTTTACTGTCATGCTTTACCAGTTCTGAAAAGGGAAAATTATTATTTATAATAATAGCACCTATGCTGAAGTTCACGGTATGAAAGAAACATGCTCATAGCTGAAAATTATTTTTTCAGTTTTTATATCTGTTCACCAATGCAAATGAATATTTAATATATGTCCAATATAAATCAAAGTAGAAAAATTAGGCTTCTTAATTTTTTTTTTAGTCTATGTGATCAAAAACAACTAAGATCACCTCAGATGGAAAGACACCTTATGGATGTGGCATGTACGTCCTGCACTGTACTGCCTGCAAAACCTTTTAAAGAATGATTTCTCAGATTCACATGGAATACCCATGCCATTTCAACTACTAGTTTAAATATAAAGTCTGATTACATTCTTATGGAGAACACAAAGAATCCACCTCAATTAAATATAACAGAGAAACCTTGAAGCAACTCCATGTTAGAAACAAGTTTATTTTCATTTTTGTTTCTTTGGAGGACTTACCAGAGAGGGATTTTGTTAATATCAAAGAATTTTCAGTAACGCTTTTAATAAACTTGATTAAATACTGTTGAGTACCTAAATTTACATAATTATTAGGACACTTTGCTAACCTTGCACTATGAAGGCTGCAGCAATAAAAAATATTTATGTTGTAAGAGCTACACAAAGCTCTAAATATTTTCTGCATAGAAGGCTCTTTCGAGCTTGTATGTCCAAATACCACAAAACAATTGCAGACTTGCACATCAGAATGTACTCAGAAGCAAATCCCAAACCCAAGCCGAACATGAAGTTTCAAATTCCCAACTCCTTAGATTTCCAAGTTTCCTACATATACCAGTCACAGTGCCGTATATTTTATAATACAGCTCTCACCAATTTATTGCTGTATCTTATTAGGGTAATTTAAAATAAACCAAATCAACAGTACTTTATACCACTTCCTGTGACTAGGACATCTATAGCTAGCCACTTTTATTGAAAGTGGAAACTTAAAACAGTTCAAACTATGAAAAAAGTTCAATAAAATTCAACTTATATGTAAATCACACAAGCAGTGTAGTTATAAACAAAGTTCATTAAAAAAAAAAACCAACGTGTCTGTTTTTCCTGGTAGGATGAAAAATTCTATCAATTTAACTTGGAAAACAAAACCATCCCTTTTTCCACCTTACAGAAATCCTGTAATTTGCAGTGACACTTATTTAGTTGCTGTTTAAAAAGAAACAAAAGGGGTATTTCCTTTTCTAGGGTAGAAAAGGAAAGTAGGTCCACTTTGTCATACTTCCATGCCCTAAAGGTCTTGTACAGGCTCTGATGAATAATGTTGCATAATAGTAAGTTTCTTACACAAGCTGAAATTTTTGCCTATGGCTGCTTTTTACCCATACTGGATGGCTCTTGTATGTCATTTTATTATACTGTTCTAACAGTTCAGTAAAATAAGCACATAATGGTGAGCTTTTTCCGACTATCAAGTATGTAAATCCATTGCAGTAAGATATTCCCTTCCAATAAATGGAAATACAGGCATAATTGCCAAGCTTTCCAAGTTGTTTTGGTTGTTTGTTTTTTTTTTATTTTTTATATGTAATGCTTACATTTGAGATACTTAATACTTAAATAAAATGGTTGAAGTTTGCCAGTCCTAGAAACTTATGTTTAAAATACCAATATACAAAACCAAACCAAAATAAACCATACCAAAATATTGGAAAAGCAGCATTCCTAAGTACTCAAATATAAAATAACAGCCACACAGAAAATAGCAACAGAATGAAAAAGGAGTAGAGGTACAGAATTCTTTGGCACAGGCCCAGAGGTTTCTGGACGTTGTCAGCAACCAGCCATGACCTCGGTGAAAGAGGTTTTGCAAGCTTTGTGCAGTGACAGGGAACACACGGGGCCAGAAGAAACGTCATTGTAGGGAGAGCAGAGCCACGGAGATCTTCAGCAAAACCTCACTTCTTTTCCGTCTAATCTGTCTCTGCATCTTCCTACCTAACCTAACACAGACTAGGCAATAATGATTTGCATACCACCTGTCTCTTCACACTTAGCACAGCTGGCAGCGCTGAACCGAGCTCCAGGGGCCAGGTAGCCCACCTCGCCTCTTGCCCTCAGATGCAGAAAGAGCTTGGTGGAAACTCTGCCTCCAGAATACAGAACTAGGAGTATGGCACTGAACTTTTTAGTCCTGAAACAGAAGCAACCACCCCACTGCTCACTGCAATGCTACAGGCTTGGGGCAGTGGCTGGAAGGCTGCCCTTCGGAAAAGCACACGGGGGTGCTGGTCTACAGCAGCTGAACATGAGCCACCTGTGCCCAAGAAGGCCAATGGCATCTTGGCCTGTATCAGTATCAGTGTGGCCAGCAGGACCAGGGCAGTGATTGAACCCCTGTACTCAGCACTAGTGAGGCTGCACCCAAATCCTGTGTCCAGTTTTGGGCCTCTCACTACAAGAAAGACATTGAGGTCCTGGAGTGTGTGCAGAGAATAGCAATGGAGCTAGCTGGGGAAGTGTCCGGAGCACAAATCTGGTGAGGCAGCTGGGAGTGTTTGGGGGTGTTTAGCCTGGAGAAAAGGAGGCTCAGGAGGGACCTTACTGCTCTCACCAGCGCCCTAAAAGGAGATTGTAGTGAGGTGGAGGTTGGTCTTTTTCCCCAGGTAACAACAAACAGAACAAGAGGCCATGGCCTCAAGTTGCTCCTGGAGACGTTTAGATTGGACACTAGGAAAACTTTTTTCACTGAAAGGGTTGCCAGGCTGTCCTGGTGGCATTTAAAAGATGTGTTACTTAGGGACATGGTTCAGTTTTAGGTTACGAGTTGGACCCAATGACCTTAAAGGTTTTTTCCAACCAAAACAATTCTGTGACTAGGTAAGATTGATTGGCATACATTGATGCCAGCCTTGGAAAAAAACAAGTGTTCACCTATAAAAGTACATGCTCTCTGGATGTTTATTCAACTGAAGCTTATCTACCTAAGATGTACAGGAGCAAAGCTTCACTACTCTTTAGTAGCTTAGTAAACTCTACTGATTAAATCAATCCTCCCAGAAAGCATGGGTTTGGATTTCAGAACAGAATGTTACTTTCAGACTTACCTTTTTCTGTTTTGTCTTGTTCAGTTTCTTTTTCACTTTTCCCTAGAACATTAAAAATATAATTTCATTGAAATAAACTTACGTTGACATTTTACAATAAGAAAGATACAAGAAAAGTACAATTTATACCCAAAACATAATTGAGTCAACAGGACTTTTTGTTTCATTTTTATTTTTTAAAATAACCATATAAAATAACCATATTCTGAACTATACAGTCACCTAAATGATCTTTCCCTGCACATGCTTCAAATATTACAATATTGCTTCCATCACAAAACACGTCACAGAATTTCTCCTCTAGATATTTAATATATTTTGTTAATATACACTTACAAAGCAAGCTATTTTGCAAGAAAGAAAATCTGTTCACTAATTAAAAGCTATTGGAAACACTAGTTTAATATATATATTTGGTTAAAACGTGAAAAACAAAATCAATTGGGAATTTAAGTTTCATTTTTAGAAATGACTTGGACACTTGTAAGCTTTTGTATTTTTTCAACTTTTTAAATAATGTAACAGGTGCTTTGCAAACATCTGACTGCAGAGGTAGATTTTAAGAAAGCATTAAGACAGTCCGTAGCAAAGGTGAACTAAATCCCAGACAAAAATCATGTATGTGTATTTCATGAAGGTGGTAGATACATAAAGATCTTCCCCCGTCCCCCAAACACTTTTTGATCCTGCCCTACTCTATAACATATAAAGTGCCTTGCCTCACAATTCTAACACTGTTATTCTGCTTCTAATTCCAATTTTTTCCCAATAAGCTTCTAGTATTTCCTCCTAATAAACTCAGAGAACACTAAACGGGGAGGTCTGTTGCCTTTTTAGCTAGTTACTGTCCTCTTTAACATATGCTGTTTAATTTTGAAGTATTCTAATATATATAAAACACATTTTAATTTCCAAGTAATTTAGGGACACCTTGTCTGAATACTCAGTCTCCACTGTTTTCTAAACTGCTCAGAGGCATCATAATGTGCAGGGAAGCACTGCATTTTTTCATGAAGAAATTGGATTATGCACACACATGAAATCAAATTTTTTAACACTCTAATTTCACCCTTTACTATAGGCTGACAACTACTCTTCCTGAATGTATGGACACTATAACTCTAATTTATATTCAGTACAAGGCAGAAGGAGCATTAACTTGATTATATAGTAAATAAATATGATCATTCTGAAAGTTATTCACCTCTTCAATTACATCATGAGATCTAGAAAGTCAATTAAATTGTAAGAAATGACAAAAGATCTATAGAGTCAATTACATACTAGGGACAATTATTACTGTAGCAGTATATTAATGAAAGCACTGTGCAGTACTTCTTAAAACTCTGGCTTCTGTATTTTTTTGCACATATTACATATCATAAAATGGTTGTATGTCATCCGAAACACTACATATTTAAAAGAGCAATAATGCAGCCCCAGATGAAATAACAGTTTTACAGTTTTCACACAAACCAGTTGATATATTTCCCTTTTCACCACCTCCCATTACAATGACACATCATGTTAATTAGCCACCCATTTTCCATGTAACCTTTCCTTTACCAGCAACACTTTGAGATTCTCACCTGCCCTCTTTGCTCTACTTCATTCTAGGTCACTTGGATAACCCGCTTCCACACATCTGGGACATTCATGTTACTTCTGCAACTTCTCTGCCATCACAGGAAGAACAATTTATGACCCCCTCCCTCTAAAACCTGCTCCTATGTCCCATTTCTTGTCTGGATTCACATTTCTTTATTCCTGAGACTCATGTAACATATAACCTATAGCTCTTTACACCTATTTATGCAATAGAATCAGTTCTCCAAACTCTCTGACAATTTTCAGCCTGTATACTGCTAAATTAGTTGTCACTGACTTCACCAAAGCTTCTCCAATGATCTTTAAATACTCTCACTTCCCCCTCTAGGTTGCTGCTTTTGAAATTCATCACAACTTGATCTTGTTAGCTCTGAAGCTAAGAATTCACACTTCACTAAAATTCACTTCAGCATCATATTCAGCACATATTGCTTTGTTCCTTCCACACTTATCCCTAGCATATTTCAATGGTGCAAAAGGTTTTAATTATGCTATTTCTGACAAAGGCTTAAAAATGTGCTCTCTCAAAGACAGAGATATGATAATATATTTTGAGACTACTTTTTCATCAACTTAAACCAATTGTAGCTCAAGCAAACAAACAAAAAAATCTTAGCTCTTCAAACCACTCCCATCCTTTACTCAATGTCTTCATTTACAGCAAAATAATTCAAGATGAAAATCACTGACAAAACAGCTTTAGCTAATCTCTATAGGCTAGGACTGCTATCATTATATAACGAATGCACCAGGGATTCCCAAGAAGGTTTCTACCAGAAAGAATAAATTTATTTTTCATATTACAATACAACTAAATACTTGATGGCATATGAGAACAACCCAAGTCACAATTAAAAATAGGTTTCAGACCTTGTAGATTTCACATGAATCTCAATCAACACTATAAATGCACAATACAACTTATTTACAGATGCATAATTTTTGAAACATGTAAAATTACAAATTATGTTCAGTAAAATCATCAAATTTTTCAGTATCTTTCCTATATCAAATCTTTTTCAGAGCCATTTTCTTTATTTCTTAGAAAGAAAAACCATGATATGGTACCTTTTCAATTACAGAGACTGTTAGAAAGTCACTTAAATTGTAGTAAATTGGCAGTATTAAAATACACAACTTTAGTATCCTACTCTTTGCTTACTGGTATTTCTTCCTGTGATTTCCAAAAAAAGCAACTGAATCCAAGATTTCACAGATTCACTGACATAACAAGAGGCTATGTAGCAATGTGAAAATACAAAGAAAAAGATAATCTGACTTTTTCTTAAACTACTATTCAGCAATACCAGATCATTAAAGCTGCGGAGGTGTTAGAAAACTGAAAAGGTCAAGGAAGATTTTTGCTTTCACAGAAGTACATGGACCTTATTAGATTACTGATTTAAACTATGGACCATAACCATAATATTCTGTATGCAAAGCAGATATATCACTTTTACCAGAAAGTGTGTTTGTGAAGTGCTATCTCATCCATTAGAAATTACAAAGAGAAATGATGTTTCATGAAAAAAATTCAGGCCTAACTGGTTGAAGAATGTTAATACTCCGAAAGGACAATCACAACACAATTACAGAAGACACCTTAGCATACTAACCATTTCCTTCACATAGCATCAGCCAGAAATAAAATTATTTTACTTGCTACTTTCTCCTTGTAAGCAATACTTTCAAATATATTTTTTAGTATTCAAATTCACAATTAATAAAGTAATCTTAATTAGTGGCTGAATCAAATATTTATTCCTATAGCTAGTATCTAATACATTTGGGAATAAATAATGACACTAGAAAGACAAAGATATTCTTCTGTGTTTTATTGCAGCCAAACATTAAAATGGATTAAATATACATATTTTTAATAGTCCACTTGACCTTGCTCAGCTTGGCATATTTTTGTAAACATGAAGCACGTAGAATCACATACCCAGTTACAAAATATTTAAAATTCAATCACAGCATAATATACTCTCACAGTCCCATAATTCTACAAATAGGCTGCCACTGTTATATAAAAAGTCCTCCATTCACCATTCGAAAATAATTCCCAAAATTCCTCACAAAATATGGCTTTGTAAAAATTATTGCTCTGCAATTCACAATCACAGGTAATTTTACTAGAATATCCCATCCCAAAACACATCACAGTCTGAGACTATTATTGCTTTCCTGAAAAGTCTGAAGAATCAGTTTGGGACATCTGTATTTGTCGATTTGAGATGTAACACTCATGTGGAGTCTTACTGACATCCCAAACCCAAAAAAAAGGGCAAGCATATATGATTCCCCTTTCACTACAAATGTAAGCATCTAA
>WAAG01006234.1:0-13481 GCA_013390105.1 Tichodroma muraria
CTTGCTGGCACAGTGGTCTCACTGCATATCCTAGAACAACATTTATTTACCATTACTCTCCATCCCCATAAAATCCTACTCTCGTGGGCAAAAGCATGTAGAGGGCTGCTCAGAAGATGTAATTCCCCCTCCCTGTGCTGTTCAGGACAGTTTTACACCCTCCACTAAAACCCTCAGGAACACTTATTTCACAGTTCAGTTTACTTTCTAAATATTTTAAATCATTATCAATCAAAATAAGATACAAGCAACCACATTTTTCTACAGTTTTATTGATGCAATCCTGGTGTGTGACTATACATCTTCATTCTGCTCATAGCTACAACAGCACTTTACTAAGATTGTTTTTGTAGTCAAGTTTCTTACAGTCTTCAGAAAACATATTTATAAACACCGCTTACTGTATAAGACTGATCATTCTTAAACATTGTATATCACTGGGACTTTTTTCCTAAATAGTGCTGCTTGAGAAAGGTCACACTACTCTCTTTAGATAGAAATTTGTAAAGGCAATTGAATTGAATTCACCTTCCAATGAAAATAAGAATGTTAAAAGTAGCTTCAAGAATTGGTATGACTCATTTACGTCCCAGAAAAATCTATGACTGGCAAAGATATCTACAATTTGATACTGTACTTGATATTTTCATTAACACCAAAAGAATATTTATGAAGAACTGAAATTAAACTTGTACATTTCTCTGAAAGATAAGCATTACCTTGAATTTTTTAGTTTTTTGGGGTTTTTTTAATTTTAGGGGGCTTTTTTAGCAGAAATTTCACTACCTTCCAAAAATATTGTAGTTATGGGGTAAGTATTGACATCTGAAGAAAAAAATGCTAAAAGCATGCAACACTGATGTTTCAACCAAGTTGTAGCAGATGACATTTTTAATTGAAAACTGACTCAAAGGATAGTACAAAAGAGTTTCTTCTCCCTAAAGGGATTTTCAGATGCAGGTACAGGAATAATAAGGGGATCTTCTCCAATGTGTGCATCACAATATGCCAATAAATCTGCTGCAGCCTTGGATACCTAATAGAAGAGAAGAGAGAACTACTGTAAAGCTTAATATTGAACCAATCTGAATTGCATAAATATTTTTCATAGAACAAATGATAATGGAAGCTATCATAAAACAGGGAGTAGATTGCTTAATCTTTTAAATATTAGGCACATCTCTCAATTTGTTTTTCCTAGGCCTAGTAATCTCTACATACATTTTATCTAACATAGTGACACAGATGGTATCAATTGATATCATCCTCGTCGAGCTGTTCCTCTCCATCAGGAGGAGGTCAGGAGCACATAGACATTAAAACATTTCTATGTTAACCACCCATAAGCAATAAGGATTCTCCTTGGAGTGTCTGTTTCTGCAGAGAAACCTGCTTCAGCTCTTACTCCCATTCATTGGTTTTAAGGTTTTCCACACACTCTTTCTCTCTCCCCTTTGCTCCCCTGGTTGCAAAATAAAAGTTCTTTAGGCACATGACCATGGTATTAAAAAGAAATAATAAATCAGGAACAAAACTTGAACACCATGTGTCATAGCTCTCATTTAGGCTAAATACTGCTCTTTTCAATGAAGCAAGACTAATGTCTTCTGCCCAGTACATTACTATAAGCAGTCCGTATTCACAACATTCATTTAAATTTGAGCACTTCCTTAATATTTTTAACTTAATATTTTTATACTTCTAAAATAAACAATTCTTAAGTCTCCAAATTTAGGATATGGGTTTATGCTTACTGAAAATTCTACAAAAATACAAATGCATACAAAAATGTAGCAGCGTGTTGAATATTTGCAATGCAAGCTATTTTGCATTAAATGAAAAATGAAATATTAAACCTTGTAATTTTTGCAGCTTTGTGCCATAAGAATATTGGTGGCAGTAGGCCATACTGACTCAATTATTTTTTCAAGAATTCAGAAAGTATATACAATTTTTTTTTGTTCTGCTCAGTCAGTAAGATATTCAGAGCTATCTGTAGCTCTTTGCTTTGGTGAATTATTGGGTTTTCAATATTCTGATAGTTGAGAAAATGAATTCTGGAGCGGTTACAAAGAAGTCTTTTCTCTGAGCACCATGACAGTTTGTCAAACACCGAGGTCAGCATGTTTGCACAGCTAGAGTGAAGACTAGAAACAAATTGCATTTCTGGTGTTTTTCTAGCAGATGTGTCATCAATGACACACTTCCCCATGCCCTGCTTGCTTTGACATGAACCCAGCCCATAGCAGGCTTCAGATTAGACCTATGAAGCCAATGGGTATTGAATCGAAATTCGCATGAAATTTTAGTGAACTTCTGAAGACAGACTCTTTATTTCTTTATTTTCTTTATTTTTAATTTCTGTGTGCCTTTGTAGAATGCTTAAACTTATGGAGAACCTGTGGTTGGCACTCCAGTATAGACTGGCTCCCTAATGGAGGGAATAAGAGTGTTAAGGTTATTTAAAATTAGGTTGTCTCTGAATTGGCCTGTAAGACGAAAGAGTGGCAGAGACACTACATGTGAACAGAAGGCTGCTGGGCACAGGTGAAACAGAAAACTGAACAAATCAGAAGAGATGTTCACAAGGACCAGTGCTTCTCAAAAAAGAAGCAGGTAAAACAAAAATGTGTGGAAAGTTACAGACCTCAAAGTACAAAGGATTGTAATGATTTTCCTGTAATGATCTTGTTTGTTCCATGCATTGATAAGCAACATCAGCCCAAGTATATTGCTTTTCATTCAATAGAGGAGAAGGACAATTTCAGACCTCACTCTTAGAAGGGATAAACCCACTAATATAATTTCCTGTTTCTCTACATATTGCTGTGCTTCGATACAACAACAAAAAAAAGGTGTTTCCCTAGAAAAAGCTCAACATATATTTTTGTATCTAACTTGTCCTGTAATGCTGGTAGGAATGTTGTGAAGCAGAGTAATGCATTCAGAGAATCACAGAATCACCTGGGTTGGAAAAGACCTTTGAAATCATCAAGTCCAGCCTTTGACCTAACACCACCTTGTCAACTAGACCATGGCACTTGATGCCACATCCAGTCTTTTCTTAACTCCAGGCATGGCAGCTCCACCACCTCCCTGGGCATCCCACTCCAATGCCCTATCACCCCTTTCTGTGAAGAGAAACCCTTCCTTCAATGTCATAGTGTTTAAGTCATATTTTAGTTTGCTTTTAAACAATAAGTAAATAAATAATAAATGAAGTAAATAAATAATAAATTTAAAACAATAACTAAATTAAACAATTTATTTCGTACAATTTATTTAAAAACAAACCTGCAACAAGAAACTGAGGAACGTGATCTTTGTCACTAATGAAACCTGCACCAAGCCATATATTTTCATCCTCTAAACAAATAAAAGGTTTTGAGAGGAAAAATCCTCCCACTGGGATTACAGTAGTCATAAAAGTGAATTATAACCATTTCTTCACTAAAAGTAGAGTAACTTAGGCCTGCACAGTGGAATAATGACCCTTCACAACGGGGAGTTAAATGAGTTGATCACAGTCCAGGAGCAACACGGAAAACACGAAGTTCCTGTGGCTGTGAGCAGTGTTGGCAAAGTCAGATCTGTGGCCCAAAAAAGAGCAAAATACAACATTGCCTCCAGCAAGTTTCCTGCTCAGTGTCATTATTGGGAATGAGCAGGGTGGAAGGTCTGTGCACTGGGCATGGCAGCAAGGCTCCAGCAGGGATGGCTGCCTTGGCAGAGGCAGCACCCAGAGCCCCCCAGGGGCAGGGCTGCGGGCTGTGCTGTACGCATTGCTGCGCTGATCCTCCCTTTGTGCCATGAAGGAGTTAAATGGAGCCCACTCCATCGCAGCTTTTACTCGCCTTTGGGGTTATTTGTAGCCAAACCTTGCTGGACAGCTTCAAAATAGCTTTTCCTAAGAATTAAAATAAATGCATGTGATTTGAATATTCAAATGAAGCTAACACATTTATCGTGTCAGCTTTCCTACGCAATACGGCTTGGTCTGCAAATTCAAAGTAATTTATACACATTGCAGAAGTGGCTGAAGAGAAAAAAAATCAGACTACAGTTTGATTGATGAACTCTATCAGAAAGTTAACATTTCATTTTAAAAAAATCTTTTAAGGTGTATATATAGGTATCACACAGATCTCACATTTTTTAGAATTACTTTTACTCTCTGTAGCAAAAACCACATCTGGTTATCAAATTAACAAAAGGGGGAAAAAATCCAACAAAACACTCAACCCCGATGCTTTAAGGAATTAGTCTCAGGAGGACTGTGAAATTTTACCATTACATTTCAGAACAGCAGAGGTGATAAAACCTGCCAGAGTTAGAATATCCTGTTAGCTGCATTAATAATTCTAAGCTTCGGTGACAGGGCAAATGTTGCAATTACAATGTCTTCTGCCTTGTCATGGATTGGGATTAATTACCATCCTTGCTACAACACCCACTCGGCTTATCCTTTACATCTAAAACAAAGAGATTCACACCCATTTATTGGCATTCTCACCGTTCATCTCCCAACACTATTCAGGACCAGTTAGGAATACTTCCTATCTTCCTAAGGAAAAAGAAAATGGAACGATAACTGATATGCCAAGGGTCTTAAATATCAGAGCACTCTTGCTCTTCTGCTTGCAAAGAGAAGATTAAGTAGTGCTTTATTCTGAGGACAACTCTGATAAATACAACCAATACTAACTTTGCTGTCTCAATTTTACTGCTAGCATCTTTAGAAGACACATTATTCTACTAGTCAGGAGGCCACTGTTCATCTGATTTACTTTGGTGTTTCCTAGCTTGGAATCTGCATTTCTAGCTTCCTATTTATTCCTCTGTTATAACTCTATCTGTTCCTTTGCCAGGTAAGACAGGTTCAATTATGATCCTTCTGGGATTCCTACGGTTTACAAAAAATCCCACAGTAATCCTCCTTCCAACTACTGATCGATACACCAATAACTCCATCCTCCTCTTTTGAGTTGTCCTGTTTCTTTCACACCTCGGCAGCGAGTTGTCTTCGTGGAACCTCAGAACACAGCACTGCTTTGCTGCTCTGACTGGCTAGAAGACTTAAGAGGACTTCCAAATTAGTTGAAAAATCTAGAACACAGTGGAGAGTCAGCAACTATCAACATACTTTTAACTACAACATTTTAATTGAGCAAACCCAACTCTTGCTGGTTACAGCAGCTACTGTGCATGGGAAAAAAAGGTGCCTCTGTAGTAGAAAAATAAACTGGAACTTCTGATTTCCCCATTCAATAACACAGACACCTCTTCAATATTAGCAATTTGGTCTTGCCTTTTGTGGCAACAACAACTTGGCTTTTGTACAAGAGGGTTTAATTAAATTATTTTGAAAGTCCTGATCTTTTGTTAAATGTCTAACTAGCTTAATCAGATGCAAAACACCAGAAAAAAAGGAAGTAAGTTCATTTATCTACCTTTACAGTGATGATTTGAGAACTTAAAATCTCCTGTTGAAACCACTGGAAAGTCTCTTGGTAAAATTTGGCTGTGCTGAAACACACACTTAACTGATTCAAGATTAAAAAGCCAAGCAGATTTTGAAGGAATAAAAAGCCAATCAACCGCTCCTCACAATCCCTCATATGCTTGTTCAAAGAATTTCTAGAAATCAAGGCATTTTAAAAAGTTACATTTGTTTTATGTTAGTATAGGAACCCTCATAATTCTGAAACATGTCAGATTTTCTTTGGTGCGTTTTTGGTCCCAGGCTGTTTCAAAAAGTGTAGTAATTGCACTTTCAAGCTACCTGGTTTTTAGGTCTGCCACATTTGCTAATACCTGTGTTCTTTTTAATTAAACTGACTGTAAAAATAACCTATGTCTCTCTTGCAGCTATGTCTTTCTTGCATATGTAATTAAGAATGTTACATAATGTTGGGGGGTGGTTTTCTTTCTTACAGAATTTTCNGCAATCCCCGCCGAGCTCCTGACACATCCCGTGCCGTGACACCCTGGGCTCTCTGCTCACCCCGGCCGCCTGTGACAGTGACTACACCCAAAGAGGTGCCTGTGGTAAAAAGACTCACTGCGCCCTGATTCTCTTTTGTTGTTAATACCACAGTTATTGTTGTTATTTTGTTTATCTTGTTATATGCAGTATATGCAGTAGTTATATGCAGTAGTAAAGAACTGTTATTCCCATCCCCTTACATTTTTTGCCTGAGAGTCCTTTTCAATTTCGGGATTGTAACAATTCGGAGGGGGAGGGCTTGCATTCTCCATTCCCAGAAAGGGGCTCCTGTTGTCCCTAGCAGATACCTGTCTTCCAAACCAAGACACATGCCTAACTAATGAAGGTATTTGCATAACTGACCTAATGATGTGAGACACGACAGTCAGCACTGCATATATGGAAGCAAGTTTAAGACAATCTACTAAGTATCAACAATTTCAAATGCCAATAAACTGGGCCATATTTTTCCAACCCTTTCCTCTGCCACCCACACCTTCCCTTGTCAGTTCTGTTCATGCAGCTGCTATATGATCTGAGTTGGGACTAACCAAGGCAGACCTTCTTTCACTGCAGGAAACAAACACCTGTCCCTGTGAACAGGTTATGCGATGAATTTGTGACACACTGTGAAATAGAGAAACTACTTCTGCAAATTCAATGGTCTTACAAGACATTGCTAAAAATGGCCACAAAACAGTGAGTGAAATTTCTTTTTTCATATGAACAAGACTGACCGCTCGTGAATTGCTCTAATATTTCTGAATTATAAATACCACTTTTCCAGCTGGTGAGTTCATGATCCGAGACTATTTAAAAAATCATAAATACATACTACTACGTATGTACTACAGTGCTCCCCACACTGACTACATGCAGACTTTCAGCGCACAGGATTGATGGACAGACTGACTGAGTTAAGACTACATGAAGATTTTAATGCACAACATTTCTAAATTGTCCTACTGACTTAATATCTCAGTTACAGTTTGTAACAACTCAGTTACAGTTGTTTGCGGAGAACTGGGTAATTTCAATGCATTACTTTTTGAAGATGGAAAGACTAAAAACTTCCTTGCAGACACTGGATTTTTTTATCTAAATAATTATTCCCTATTTTCAGAGGCAGAGAGCAAAATAAATGAGCATTGCTTTCTTAGAAAGTTCTACGGCATTATTAGCTTCTAGGTGCTTGATATTTCTCAAAATTTTAGCCTAGTGGAAAGCAGAATGACATGCAAGAATAATCCACAGGATTTTTTGGTTAAAACCCCAAACCCTCTGTTTAATAGTACCTTTAACAATAATATTTAATCTACATGTATTGACAGGCATGATGAAACCAAATCTTCACATACAACATGTTATCAAGTGTGAAGAATCGTAATTGCACACTGCAATCATACACATTTTTTGTACAATGACGTCTGCACTAAAACAAAACAAAATAAAGCAATTGAGCTTGTCTCATCACTATTCAAAAATTTTGCAATATCTTAAAGATTTATTCCAATTCCTAAAGGAGAAAAACCAAGAAACCAGAGCTGCACTTAAATTCAGCTACAGGTGACAAGGGGAGCACCTGTGCACCTGCCAGCTGATTTTAAGTATTTCACAAAATATCACTGTTGACAAATGTAAAAGACACTCACACAGAAGCAGACTTGAAGCCACGCTTTGGAAATCGCTTCACTAGAACCCACCAGTCAGTATGTAGCTCACTCACAGTACTGAATATTGTTTCATTGCTCAACACAGATTCTTGATTTCTGCATTGTTAAAGGCATGCTGTTCCAAAAACTAGTCAATGAATTCAAAATATCAACAATAAGTCTAAGTTTACCTTTATTCTATCCATGTATGCTTCCATTTTTAATTGCTCCACAGCTTTCCTGGCTTGAGAAATACTGGTTGTACTGTTTGACACGAGTTCCTTCATTTTGTTTTTCCTGGAAGAGACAAAGTTGAGACCATTTGAAGAACAGGTTAGCAAACGCAGCAATCACTGAGAGGACAGTTACCTGAACTCTAACCAACCCTTGCCCACCACATCAACGCTGCCAGGCTGCTGGTCACGAACACAAAGCAGACACCATTTATTTCTGTTCTCTTGCACCACGGCACCTTACTGCACTACATATTTGCATCCTCGATCGTCAGCATTCTGCCTGAATCCTGCAAATGACATACAAATGCAGAGCACATGACCATGACTTCAGTGTGAAAATGGTTGCCCTGGTTCACGTTGCCAACGCAGAGCAGCTGTTCACAGACAGACCTCACGGGCATTGCACAGTTTGGCTCCACACCCCAGTTACACCTAGAAACATCAAAACAAGCTCAGAAATGTCTGCAGTGGAAATGAATGCCACACCGCTCTCACCAAGCATCAGAGAGAAATTTTAAGACAGAGAACGAGTCAGAATCCTGACTATCGATAAAAGAAGTTTAGAAATGAGGTAACAGATTAAGAAGAAATAATGCAGTGGTTCCCATTTTGCTTAGACACCCCAGCAAAGTCTAAAGATGACTAAACCCAGTAGAGTACACTGTACAGGAGGAAATGCTTTAATTTTTAAGAGATCCGCAGCTCTTGGGAAGGGACATCTAGGTAAGGTATGCCAGCGTTTCGTTCAGTTGCACTGCTACTCCCTGAGGGATTAAATCAACTCAATATCCAGCACTCAGTGCTCGGCACTGTTGCCAAATGAGTCGAGACATCCACATTCAGACCCTGACCAAGTTACAATACTGATGCCAGAGGTGGTCTGCATGTTAGACCCCCTTGTGCTGACACCTCTATGCAGCGCTGGCCCAGCACAAGGAACAGTCGCAGTTCTGAAGTCACTGGAGGTCGGACTAAGGCCACATGGAAAGATGATGGGATACAGATGACCTAGACAGGTCCCAGACTAGTTGTACTACCTAGTAACACTGGATGCTGAGGTTTCAATCAGGCAACATTCCCCTGTGTTCCTTACCACAAGTGCCACCTGCAGCCAGATTAGTCTGGCACCAAGCCTCAGAAACCAATAGAAAGTTCAGCAAAATGCAAAGGACACAGGGTGTGAGAGGCAGATGTGACACAGGAGAAAAACACACACAAGGAGGCATTCTGCACTGCTGCTAAAGCAGTTTTAGGCTCAGGCTTTTCAAAATGAATACTTCCACCTTATTTCTGGATAAGAAAAAAACACCTAGAACCACACAAATTTCCCTTCTTGAACCTTGATAGCTTACCTGATCCAGTCACTGGGGTGTAAGACACAAATAGGAAGTCAAGCAGGACACTGGAAATGCTCTTGTAAAAAAACCTGTATGTACAATGTCCCTGTTAGACTCAAGAGAAGTACACAATCCATAGTACAAAAAAAATGGAGGAATAATTTTTTAAGTACTTTGATTTTGCAAAACACAAATGCTCAGAGACAAGGCAAAGACAGTTCTTTCTTCTCACAGCCTGGTATGAAACAGACTCTCTAAAAATCAGTAACCTGTGCTGTAAACAGGATGATGGAATACAAATGCCATGGTGAGCCATGCTCAACACTAATTTGAAGAAACAACAGAATCTTTTTCTTTCAGGTCTAGTATAAGCCAAGTCAGAGAAATGCTACTTTAAAATATATTAATTGTGCCAAACAAAACAAGAGCTTTAACATATGCCAAGACAAAGAACAGGTTTTCTGCACATACATGTGTCGTTTGAATGGAACACAAGTCTCCCCTTTGCGTGCTCTGATGAAATAAAATCGTGTCAGAACACAGTGGGTTCTTTGTCTTCATCTTTGTTTACAGTATTTTAACTCCTATTCCTCACAAGGCACAGGACTGAATACATGCAGAGGAACTGGCTTTGCATAAAATGCCATGTACTGTACAAAAATCCACAACCAAGCCACAACCTCCAATTAATTTTGAGATGTGTTTCAACTTGCAGTGGAAAGTCAAACAGCAGAAAGGATACAAGACATTGACAAAAGGAGAAGGTTCTGAATTACAGCTCAGCTCTGGACTTTTTGTTCGACTCAACCCCCTCACTTTTAAGTATCAACCTATCCATAAAATTCAGAATAAACACGTTTAGCTTTGTTTACAAAATGATACCCCCAAAAGAGTGAATCATTTAAATTTCATCATCTCCACATCTACCTTACCAATGATCACAAAGTCAAAAAAGTCAAAGCTAAATCAAGTCAGAGGCCTTTCTACATTTGTCACATACATTTAAATTAAACTGAATTAAGCAACTGCAACTTCTTGAACAGTCCAGAGAATTCCAGATCTCCCTTTGCTAGCAATTCATTCAATCATACTGTAAAGGCTATAAATATTAGTTAGACAATTTGAACTGTTACTGGCTACAACAAAGTTGGCAAGAACACTGTTCACAGTACTTCCAGCTAGTGCTTAAGCATTTACAGAATAAGGATTAAGTCCATAGCAGAATTTTGAAAAGGCTATTAGGCATCAAAATGCTTCTAAAATCTCAAACCATGTTTCTAAAGCAATGCCACAAAGATAATATATCCTTACCTATATTCTGAAACACCAAATAGGAATATTTTAAAAAAGAAAATATGTATCTTGCCTAGTAAAGCATTTCACAGTATCAGAAAACAACCAGAATACAAGGCTTCATAAAAAAGAACTTTAAAAACAAAAAAAATTCTGGCACTAGGCGTTTCAGACACTGGAGAAAATTTCCACTTACCCCCAGCAAGAGGTTTGTTTATACTCTGAAGCACAAACATTTGTTCTGTTCCAAATCCTGCTCCAACTTTGGTCTTTACATGCATTTAAATATTTAACTAATATATTTCTGGAAGTGTTTAGCATCCATTTAATCATTTAATTTCAATTTTTTACAGTCAGGTCTGGTTCCATAACTTTGTGAGACTGACTTCTCCTCGCATACCAAGCTGCATATACCTCTACCTTCTCTCACTCTCTGCAAACACAGTACATATCTGTGCATCATTTAAGGCCCTACCACATACGGTGTGATGCTGACAATGAGGATCGTACTCACTTTCAAACCAGGCTGTGATAAAAGTCCTTGTTGCAGTCAAAGCTTTGTATGACACTTGATTCTGTTCTCCTTAGGAACTATGATAATAACCTTAATATTCTTTAATGAAATAAAATTGTTACTTAGAAATAAAGCTCTGGAGAGAACAGAAATTTTAATTACAAGAGAATCTCTTACACACACATCCCCTGGAATGTGAGGAAGCCTCTCCTTCAAACACCCTCTTAAAGGATGTGTTTTGTCTAAAGCTGCAGCCTGACAAATGGATCTGATCCTTTCTCTTAAGATGACTCCTCTTAAACTGTCCAAATATTCTCTAGGCCTTTACTCCCACAGGAAGGGACATTTATCTATATATTGTACCTGGGTGAGCAGTCTACAGGATCATGGAATGGTTTATGTTGGAAGGCACCTTTAAAGATCACCTGGTTCAAGGCTCCTTCAATGAGCAGGTACATCTTCTACTATAACAAGTTGCTCAGAGCCCTATCCAAGCTGACCTGGAATGTTTCCAGGATGGGGCATCCATCACTTCTCTGGCCAACCTGTTACAGTGTTCCGCCACAGTCATGGTAAATTGTTTTTCCTTATATCTGGTCTGAATCAACTCTCTTGTAGTTTAAAACCACTACCCTTCATCCTTTCACAACTGGCCCTGCTAAAAAGTCTATCCCAGTTTTTCTTTCAAGCCCTTTTTATTACTGAAAAGCTGCAATAAGGTCTCCCTGGAGCCTTTGCTTCTCTAGGATGAACAATTCCAACTCTTTCGGGTATTCCTCATAGGAGAGGCGCTCCAGCCCCTTGATATCCTGGTGTCCCTCCCCTGGACTCGCTCCAACAGATCAATATCCTTCCCATGCTGGGGGCCCCAGAGCTGGATGCAGCATGGGGTCTCACCAGAGCCGAGCAGAGAGGCAGAATCACCTCCCTTGACATGCTGACCACATCACTTCTGATGTTTCAAAGGAGTAACATCTCCCCATCGTCTGAATTACCTAAAACCCCTTGCACTGGAAATTCTCAGCTGGGTTTGCTACCGGTCATTCCTGGCTCTTTTTACATTGGATCAATACAGGCACACACGGGTCCTGATAATCACTGTAGTGACAGTAACTGTGCTAACGAGCAGCCTACACGCAGTCTGCATGTTACTGCTGCAGCCAGCAGACCTGGGTTACATAGCAGCTCATTTATCCAGCGTATTTTTGTGCAGCACACCCAGTTCATTGACCCGGTCTCTATCGACCCTTTTCTTTTAGGGCAACGCTGGCCGCGCTAACAAAGAACAGTGACAGCAGCTACACAGCCTTTTTTAGCCAAACAGTTTCTGCTGACTGGCACCCCACACCAGACAGCCCTTTCCCAAAGCATCACTCCTGAAAGCTGCGTGGCGACAGCCTCCCTGCCAGCTGCATTTTCTGGCGTTTTGTTTTGCTTACCTTACTTCATCCTTTTTCTGGGTGCACGTAACTCATGTGTACTGAAGTTCGTAATTTTCCAGGCTCCTAAATATGCTTGTGAAGAGCAGCTTTTCCTTTTTTTGCTTTTACAATGAATGATTGTACCCCACAGCACTTCAAAGACAAATTTATCTTATGATAATGCAGAAAGCCGCATAAATATGTGCGGGTATAGCTTGATGCTGCATTGGGGTAAGGAGTAAAACCTTTGCTTACTAAACATGCTAAATACTTGTTAGTAAAATGCAGAAAAAGTCTAAAAAGTTGAGTAATATGGAAGCAAAACTGAATTTTCAAACTCTTTGGGATGGACTTCTACAAGTAACAGGGATTAAAAGCTGCAATTTCCCCCCCTCTAGCTCTAAGTACAATCTTAAAATGCCATACCATAAAAATGACCTCTAGAATGCAATCTAAAAAGCCCTAAACCAAATTGCTGCCTTAATCTGAAGTGATGGACCTGAAATTACTAGATTAGAAAACCTGGGGTTGACAACTCCGAAGAACACCTTCCACACAAGCTCTGTACTTCTTGGACCACAGAGCCCCATAGGAAAGTTAACCCAATCATTCAACTAAGTCCTAGTGACATTAGTGGGAATCATCCTTGGATAATGACCTGCAAATCACATCCTAAATTGAGGAAAGATCGTCAGGTTTCATTATCCACTTGGAGGAACATAAACAGCAAAATTTACAGCCTCACGGCTGTTCGATGCCAAACTGGTATACCAAAGAAATTAAAAGAAAAAGAAATGAAAATAAAGGCAACTTCCCCTGCTATCTCAGGGGAATATCTTCTTGCTCTAAGATTTACAGCAACTGATGTAGCTCTAAAGAGAGCGGGAGCTGTAAAGAGAGAGGGAGGGTAAGAAATCCTTTTCTTTCTCTATCTCATGGCTGCACAAAAAAAATACAAGAAAATTACTACAGCTTTTTACTCCATCTCCTAAGGAGAAGCTTAGTAGTACCAGCAGAAATGATTAGATTAAAGGCAAGAACT
>WAAG01006234.1:14057-24987 GCA_013390105.1 Tichodroma muraria
TGTGTTTTGTCTAAAGCTGCAGCCTGACAAATGGATCTGATCCTTTCTCTTAAGATGACTCCTCTTAAACTGTCCAAATATTCTCTAGGCCTTTACTCCCACAGGAAGGGACATTTATCTATATATTGTACCTGGGTGAGCAGTCTACAGGATCATGGAATGGTTTATGTTGGAAGGCACCTTTAAAGATCACCTGGTTCAAGGCTCCTTCAATGAGCAGGTACATCTTCTACTATAACAAGTTGCTCAGAGCCCTATCCAAGCTGACCTGGAATGTTTCCAGGATGGGGCATCCATCACTTCTCTGGCCAACCTGTTACAGTGTTCCGCCACAGTCATGGTAAATTGTTTTTCCTTATATCTGGTCTGAATCAACTCTCTTGTAGTTTAAAACCACTACCCTTCATCCTTTCACAACTGGCCCTGCTAAAAAGTCTATCCCAGTTTTTCTTTCAAGCCCTTTTTATTACTGAAAAGCTGCAATAAGGTCTCCCTGGAGCCTTTGCTTCTCTAGGATGAACAATTCCAACTCTTTCGGGTATTCCTCATAGGAGAGGCGCTCCAGCCCCTTGATATCCTGGTGTCCCTCCCCTGGACTCGCTCCAACAGATCAATATCCTTCCCATGCTGGGGACCCCAGAGCTGGATGCAGCATGGGGTCTCACCAGAGCCGAGCAGAGAGGCAGAATCACCTCCCTTGACATGCTGACCACATCACTTCTGATGTTTCAAAGGAGTAACATCTCCCCATCGTCTGAATTACCTAAAACCCCTTGCACTGGAAATTCTCAGCTGGGTTTGCTACCGGTCATTCCTGGCTCTTTTTACATTGGATCAATACAGGCACACACGGGTCCTGATAATCACTGTAGTGACAGTAACTGTGCTAACGAGCAGCCTACACGCAGTCTGCATGTTACTGCTGCAGCCAGCAGACCTGGGTTACATAGCAGCTCATTTATCCAGCGTATTTTTGTGCAGCACACCCAGTTCATTGACCCGGTCTCTATCGACCCTTTTCTTTTAGGGCAACGCTGGCCGCGCTAACAAAGAACAGTGACAGCAGCTACACAGCCTTTTTTAGCCAAACAGTTTCTGCTGACTGGCACCCCACACCAGACAGCCCTTTCCCAAAGCATCACTCCTGAAAGCTGCGTGGCGACAGCCTCCCTGCCAGCTGCATTTTCTGGCGTTTTGTTTTGCTTACCTTACTTCATCCTTTTTCTGGGTGCACGTAACTCATGTGTACTGAAGTTCGTAATTTTCCAGGCTCCTAAATATGCTTGTGAAGAGCAGCTTTTCCTTTTTTTGCTTTTACAATGAATGATTGTACCCCACAGCACTTCAAAGACAAATTTATCTTATGATAATGCAGAAAGCCGCATAAATATGTGCGGGTATAGCTTGATGCTGCATTGGGGTAAGGAGTAAAACCTTTGCTTACTAAACATGCTAAATACTTGTTAGTAAAATGCAGAAAAAGTCTAAAAAGTTGAGTAATATGGAAGCAAAACTGAATTTTCAAACTCTTTGGGATGGATTTCTACAAGTAACAGGGATTAAAAGCTGCAATTTCCCCCCCTCTAGCTCTAAGTACAATCTTAAAATGCCATACCATAAAAATGACCTCTAGAATGCAATCTAAAAAGCCCTAAACCAAATTGCTGCCTTAATCTGAAGTGATGGACCTGAAATTACTAGATTAGAAAACCTGGGGTTGACAACTCCGAAGAACACCTTCCACACAAGCTCTGTACTTCTTGGACCACAGAGCCCCATAGGAAAGTTAACCCAATCATTCAACTAAGTCCTAGTGACATTAGTGGGAATCATCCTTGGATAATGACCTGCAAATCACATCCTAAATTGAGGAAAGATCGTCAGGTTTCATTATCCACTTGGAGGAACATAAACAGCAAAATTTACAGCCTCACGGCTGTTCGATGCCAAACTGGTATACCAAAGAAATTAAAAGAAAAAGAAATGAAAATAAAGGCAACTTCCCCTGCTATCTCAGGGGAATATCTTCTTGCTCTAAGATTTACAGCAACTGATGTAGCTCTAAAGAGAGCGGGAGCTGTAAAGAGAGAGGGAGGGTAAGAAATCCTTTTCTTTCTCTATCTCGTGGCTGCACAAAAAAAATACAAGAAAATTACTACAGCTTTTTACTCCATCTCCTAAGGAGAAGCTTAGTAGTACCAGCAGAAATGATTAGATTAAAGGCAAGAACTATTGTTCACGATAAGGAAAGAATGCAATTTTCATACCATAAACGTGGTGACTTAGAAAATAACTTCTCCTAATGAAACTGCAAAACAGCGAAACTCCCACAGCTCAGTTCTCATCTAACATATCCAGTACTATATCCAGTCCAATTGTCAAGTTCCAAAAATTCTTGCCATCATACTCAAATTTTTACTCAAAAATATAATCTTGCTTCTCAGCACTAAAAAATCAAAGGAAATAATGGCTGAACTAATGAGATATTTCCCGAAGACAATCTTTTCATGCATTATTATTTATCATCAGCATACAGGTTGTGTGAACATATAGCCTAGCAAACCATCGGAGATTTGGAAAGTCTAGGGGAGAAAGATTATTCCTGGCTACTGTTTCACCTCTTCAGCTAATTCCGAAAGATAGCTGCGAGCTTTCAAAGAAATACACAGGGAATTTTGATTATTCCACTTAAACCTCGCTTAAAACGTATTTGAACAGAACTGTAACCTACAAGGTAGGGAGAGCGCCTCCGGGAAGCTCGGCACTGCATCACCTGCAGGGCAGAAGCGTTTTTCAAGTTGTTATTCCGAGTTTTCCGTCTCACTGCACTGCCCTAATGGCTCCGCTGTGCAGCAGCTCCCGGCGCCGCACATCAGCGATCACGGCCAGAGCAGCCGGGCAGCGGGAGCTATTCCTCCGTCAGCGCGAGCCGGCCAGCAGGAAAAGCGGCCACTTCCTTGAGCAGGCAGCAGACGGAGGAGGAACGAGCACGCCGGGCAGAGACCCCCTCCCCGCCGCCCGCGGGATACCTGGGCTCGGGGCGGGTTCTCCGGAGAAGGATGTTCCCCGCCGGTGCCGGCAACAGCGGAGCCCAAAGCCCGACGCCGACTCCTGCGGATAACCGGGAAACTCCGGCTCGCGCGGCCCTCGTCTACCCGCGGCAGCCCACGGGACCACCGGGGTGCCGGGCGGAGCGGCCGAGGGTTTCCCAGGACACCAGCGCCGACCGCGGCGACGGCGACAGCCCCGCGCGGAAACCCCGACCCGCCCTGCGCCCCTCCCGGCACCTTGTCCGGGCCGGTACCCCCTCCCNTCGAACACCACTCTCTCAACTAGCCCATGGCGATGAGTGCCATATCCAGTCTTTCCTTAAACGCATCCGGAGACAGCGACTCCAGCACCTCCCTGGGCAATCCATTCCAAAGTTTAATTATAATTACCCTTTACGTGAAGAAATTCCTCCTCCTGTCGAAACTGAACTGCCCCTGGCACGGCTTGAGGCCACTTGTGACCTGGGAGAAGAGCCCGGCCCCCACCCGGCTACAGCCTCCTTTCCGCTGGTGTAGAAAGGGGTAAGGTCTCCCGAAAAAACCTTTCCTTTTCTCCAATCTAAACATCCCGAGCTCCTGCAGCCACTACCTACAGGGCCTGAGTTCCCTTCACCAAGTTAATTTTCCTTCTCTGGATATGCTCCAGCACCTCCGTGTCCGTCGTGAAGGGAGGGGCCCCCGGCTGAACACGGAAGGCTCAAGGTGCAGCCTCACCCGTGCCGTGCACAGCACTCACTGCCCTGGCCTTGCTGGCCACACTGCTGCTGCTCCAGGCCAGGGTGCCATGGCCTTCTCGGGCGCCTGGGCACAGCTGGCTCCCGTTCAGCTGGGTGCCGACCAGCACCTCCAGGGCCTTTTCCACTGGGCCACTTGCCAGCCACTCTGCCCCCAGCCTGCAGCGCTGTACCGAGCCCCAATCGGGGTGAGAGCCCACAGTGCCTGTCCTGCCCTCACACCGAACATAAGGATGAGGTAAAAAGCCTGCATGAAGAATAGAACTGCTGTCGGAAAGGGGCTGCTTAGACTCACCTTGTCAGTGCTAGTATGTCAGAAGAATAGAATTTAGCTTCGTAGATCAATTTTTATATGCTTCTCACTATAAAAGCTGTACAGGTCAGCAGCATTTAAAACTGCCAATTAACATTTTTAACTGAAAATTTTGTCAGCTGCAATAACCCGTTGGCAGGATCAGCAGAGCCTCATTAATTTTTTCCCCAGTAAGATGGCTGTTCCCTCTGGAGTGGTGTATGTTTTTTCCTACCTGGTCTCAGCACTTTTTCTCACTCCATCATAATGGAGCAGAATTTCCAAGTAACATTTGTTTTCTATATGGAAAAGAACAAGGAAGAGTCCTATTTTTAAAGGTGCTTTGGAGCAAGGACAGCCTCTTCTGAGACTGAGTCAATGGCTTTTGGGGTAGTGGCTTGGTAGGAGATGCAACAAAATGAAGGTAAACATCACTAAATACTAATAGGTTAAGTTGACAAGCTTCCCATAACTACACTTCTAGAAACTGATGGAAACCGCACTGGCCTACGCTGCTGCTCTTCTGTTCATGTTTAACTGCATCATCAGTCAACACAAGGCTCCATTTCGTAGACAAAGGATTTACATGCTGTTAGAGAAACAGCATAATAGATCGTTCCCATCATGAGACCATTGTCATCAGAATATTTTTACCACTGGATTTTAACAATTTTATGACTTAAGCTAAAATATAAAGGTAGGAAATAGCTGTTTTAAAAATCTATTTTCATAATGTATTATACAGATACTTATTTTAAATAGCCTTCTTTTAAATCTGCAAACTCTTACCTTCCACCACAAGTATTGCTTTCTCCCCTAGAGGTTCTGTATGGGTATTGCTTTCTCCCCTAGAGGTTCTGAAAGCAATACCCATACAGCTAACACAAATTTCTGTTCCTTGAATTTACATGAACTTGGCCCTAATAAGTCTTACATGGGCTTCAGTCAACTGCATTAGAGAAACAGGATTTAATTTATTTTTTTTTTCCCTGGGAATTCTATCTCAAAGCTGGAAATGGCAAGAAAGCTCCTGTTTTACTCAACTACTTTCTGCTGTGTAGTCTAGAATAGTTTAAGAGTCTAATCAGAGAAGCCACATTTAATTTTTAATCCTTTTTTCAAAATTGTGAAATATACAAGAGTCTTTTACAGAAATCCAGATGCAAATCAGTGCCTTTCTGACCCCACTCCGGAGCAGTAATGGCAAATAGATCTCTAAACAGCAGTCATTTGTCAGTAGTTTGTAACTTACTATAGTAGCAAAGGAAAAAAAGGTGTCTTGATGTATAGAGGCTTAAATATTCCAGTGGATATTTTGCAGGGCAAGCAGAGCTTTTAAATATTAGTTTTCTGATTTTGTGATAGAGTAGCACCATATGGAAGTGTGATGTTGATTTTCATCTGCAAGATGGAAAAAACCCCAATACAGCTTTAAGCAAAACAAAGCATGAAGAAACTAAAAGGTAAACTACAAGCTTGTTAGTAGCAAACCAGGTGGCATTTCCCCCACTGCTCCTTGGAGTTTCGTTTCATTATTATTATATTATTGTTCAGACTTTTTTTCCTCCTGTGCATTGTCATGGGTTTGTCTAAGCAGTGGATCTCAAAATGCCAGATCAGGGTTCCCTTTCAGTAATGGGTTAGAGACTCCCTCTCCCCACAGTGAGTGAATATTCAGCTACTGCCTCCCCTTCCCTTTCTCACCACGTCTCTCCACTGTCAGAACACAAAGGTCTGGATTTACCGCAGAATTCTGCAGTCAGATAGATAGGATTTTCCCCATGAAGCTCTCCCAAACCCTGGCTTCCAGAAGAAAGAGCCTCACATCCTGTCAGATGCCTCCCCGAGATCCCAGTCTTCCAATTTCCACCTATTTTCTGAGAATCCACAGAGAAGCTGCTTTTCTGCCTTTGCCTCTCAGACAGGTTTTCAGTGAGAAGGCAGATGGAAGGAAGGGGAATATCTCTGCTCTGAGAGCCATCATTTCATCCAAATTCTAGTCAGGCATCCTATGGGAAGGAAGGACACATGCACACATATGCAAAGTGATATGCCTAGAGTTTCCCACTTCCCATTTTACACTCACCACCTTCAGTTTGACAGACACAGGACGTAGTCCATAAACAGAACTTTCCCACTTCATGATTTTTAAAATATGAAAGACAAGGGAATCAGCAGAAACTGATGAGGAGTAAGGTGGGAAAGATTCCCTAAAAGAAGAAAGTTGCAACTAAGCCAAAACCATATTTCTAATAATCTCAAAATGGTTTGATACAAAGATCTGTTTATTACCCAACAATGTTACAGTGTATATACAAATACAGTGTGGAATGTGACATTTACAGGAAATTTAAGTACATCATGCACGGACACTATTGCAATGTTATTTTAATAGTTCCAGAATATTAAGCTGAATAAATATTCCTTGCTTCAAAAATCATTTTTACTTTTACATAAAAATATATAATATTGCACTCTTTACAAGGCCAGCAGTTTTGCATATTGGTTTGTAACAAATGGAATTCTACTTTATAAAAAAATAAGCCTTTGTGAGCAACACCCCAAAACAGGGAGCACAAAAGCACCCCAAAACCACAATGTTTGTTTTTTTTTTCTTAAACAAAGCACATCACATCAACATGAGCCAGGAAGCTTTTCAGTCTGTGTTTGGACCTTACATTAACATTTAGACAGAGAAAAATATGACTAAAGCCATCCCATACAATGCTGCTACAATAATATGCAGTTTAAAACTCAATCCATACAGTATGCAGCCACTTGCTTAATTGAACCAATGATGAGCCTTTGTGTCATGAACTATGAGAACATTTTTCTTAAGCTTTTCTAGTTTGAAAAGTTCTTCAGCCGGGAAGTCTCAAGAATTTCTGCAGACTATTTGGAATTTTCAAAAGAAGCGTAAAGATTGCTTGTGTGTGTGCGCTACCTTCGTCACGACCTGACAATTTCATGTAAAGCATTCTGAAAGCAGATGAGCCTTAAACATGAGAAGATACAGCAGTTTGAATGGCAACAGCAGAACATGTCGGTGATAAAAAAGCAAAGCAATTTAAAAGGAAAATGTAACTGCACCAGACTAGCATAACATTCTTGCTTTACCATTTGCATGACTGGTAGGCACTCAGTCACGATGCCAGGTTTAGAGGTCTTCAAATCCATCAACTGAAATACTAATTTTTCATGTGGCCTAAGATTTGAAATTTGTTAAGCCGTTCATGACAGAGGCTTATTTTCTCCCCTCATAAAATAGCACTCAGGAGTACACAACAAATTTGCACAGTGTATCTGTGTGAATCTTTCCAGATCATCTGATGCTTATGAACATTGATTATTCAAGCAGTTAGATTCAAACATTTTACAGTGTATTGAACCTCAATGATGCTAGAACAGGAGCACATCTCTGCCCTCTAACACCTCTTTTTAGAGCTCTGGAAGATAAGCTGTGTGTGTACATAATAGATGTTCTGCCACAGAACTGCAATAGCCAACTATCACTAAGTTAGGGAGTTCACATTGCATTGTGATCTAACCAATGTTTCATGATGCCATGAGGTGTCTACCCATCACTAAGACAAATACTTTGTCATCTGTTGCAAAGACTATTACATTAACAGAGAAGATGGCAAAAATTACAAATATAAAGATAGCAGAAATTCAATTTTTAGCATTACAATACCATAAGATGGTGCAAAAAGCACCTACTAAGTTCTTTGCTTCTCAAAAAAAGCAATTTTAAGTGGTCGTTGATTTTTAAGTTTCAGATTGCTTATCCCAGAGCTAACCATACCACATTCAACTAATCAGATATACATGTGCTGACATTTGAATAGATGTTTATAGAACTTGATGCTGCTGATACTTTACATACTAAGAGGGGGAATAAGCATAATCAATTTTTTTAAATACTTCTGTCCAAGAAGTGATTTAAAAAAATACTGTTGGTGTTTTATACTGCAGCATTGAGCATTTCTCAGTCACTTTGCTGGCATTGGATAATATGACCAGAGCTTCCTGCTGACCTGGATATGCTTCAAGTTTGCACATGCACATATGCAATCTTACAACCACCTTAGGCTGCTCTTTTTAAAAAAAAACCCACCTATTCAGTCATTCTGGAGACATTCAAAGTTCTTCCAAGTCCAGTTAAATAAGAGCTCCTATAACCTATTTGGGTTAAAGTGCATCAGAGACATGAGTTAGCAGCAGGCCCCGCCGTCACCCAGCCGCGTAGCTGCTGAGGAAGGAGTAGAACATGGGCAGCTTCAAGCGCTGCTGGTCCTTGCGGCACCAGGCGATGACGTTCCCATCGCTGTTAGCTGTGAACAAGTGATGGCCGTCGCAGGAAAACGTAAGGCTGCAAAACAAGGAAAGAGCCTATCTTTATACCAAACGTGGCTATTTATAATGCTAGAAGACATTAAAAGCCCGTGAGAGTTCAGCCGACAAAGATGAGCTGTCGGGGAGGCCCAGTGCCTACATTACAGAGCAGTATGTTCGCAGATACCTGCTTATCCATTCGTACCCAAACAGGCTGAACTGCAGTTTGGCCAGCACTTCACCATCCCCTGCAGTTTAATACTCATTTCTTTGCAGTGTCACAGCAAAGGGCAGGATGAGTAGCAAAATCCCTTTTTCCTTCTGTTTCTGAAAGGAAGGATTTTCTGCAACAGAGCTCACTGCCTTCTGAACTTGCTTTGCTGACAAAGGCAGAAGCTAAATCCATCAGATTTCATGGCACAGCACAGGACTTCTGTTCAGATGGGCATTTCTTGAGCTGTAACAGGGCTAGTAAAGCCCTTCAGTCATGCCGTGGGTAATGTTAGAGAGCATGAAGGTCAGCATCCATTTACTGTCACATTTAAGCAGGAAACTTTAAATTATTCAATAGCTACTAAATCATTATCAACAAGCTTTGTGAAATATGCTGCTTAAAGGAGGTAACAAAGACTAACTGCTATCCGACAATCTTTTTCATTTCTAAAAAAAAGGTAGTTTAGATTTTAAACAGTATTTTACCAACAGTCAAACCAAAATTTTTCAGAGTCATTTGTTACTATGCTAACATTAAGATAAAATTTTGGCATAACTTGAAGACCTGTGTGCAGACTGCTGTACCACTGGGGATATCAAAGACTCAATCCTTTGACCATGTTCTGAAAACACTTTGGCACGAGAATTCTGCTCATCTAAATCAAGGGGACTTAGAAAACTAACTACACAAGCACTCCAAAATGGCAGCTTCCAGGCTACTCTGAGTTTGCCTCTTTCTCCACCACTTCTCTCCACTGTCAGAAAAAATGGAAAGTCAGTATTTTCATTTAATTCTGAGGAAGAAACGCTCTGTCTATTCAAGTCTGGCATAGTTAAGATTGTCTCATTTTAACACAGATTCTGAGGAAAAATATTAAATTTAAAAACAAGAGGAGTAGCTATTGTTCAGTTTTCAAGGGAATCCTGCTAATTTCCATCTGCCAGCAGCAGAACCTAGTTATTACTGTCATTACAAATACAGTACACTTGTGCTCATTTTGCTTTCATGAATAATTAGTAGCTTTGCATTGCTCTTTTTAGACATGGGTGTTTACCTCCTATTTCCATGTTCAACACTCCAGTCTGTTTTGTTATGGTTTTGTTTGTTGGTTTGTTTTTTTTTCCCCCCCAAAGAAAAAAATGCATTCATTGTATACTTAAGATCTTTTTACCTTACAATAGGTTTGGCTGACTTTGAAAATGTTATTTCTCGTACTGGCTTCAAGTCCCACGTACTCCACAGTCTGAAACAAAGAGACATTTTTCTTCACACTTGCCTTTACAAATACTTCAGTGATAAACAATCTATTTAGCAACTGCTAAGACTGGGAGCTGAGTAACAGCTTGTCCACCTTCTTTAAAGCCAAATTACCAGCATGATGTTTGGCTACATGCTCTCAAACTGTGAGCCTAGGTAATAGAGCATTTTAATAAATAAACATTTCAAATGCTTACCTTACAACTCCATTTTCAAGGCCCCCTGCAATCACATTGACAGACACACCTTCAGGCTGGTTAGAGAAAGCAACAGAGCAAATACTTTCCCTGCAGTGCACGTGTCCAACAAGATCACCATTAACCGTCCAAAGTCTCAAATCACTGCCTCCTCCAACTGCAACAGAACACAGTATGGGAATTTTAAAAAAATAAATCTAGACCACAGTTAAGTCCATAATATTTAAATATTTTGTGGGAAGCAATTCAACTTCTTGAGCGTTCATTAGGTTTAAATGACTGAGTGATGTCTGCAATTACGTCTCTCTCTGAGACAGGAAGCATGAATACCACCAAGTCACTGCAATAATTTAGAAGCCATCAAACCGTATTTATGGAATTGCAGTGATTTAGAAGCCATCACATCTTATTTATGGAACATTTTACTTACAAAGCACTATGTGAATTTACTTCTAATGACCAATTTTCATGTACTAACAGGGAAGGCACTAAGATGGAATTCATACTAGCTATCTAAGCAGCTGGTTCTCATACCTTAGCTTGCATTTCAAGCAAAATACTTTAAAAAACAGCAAGCACAGTTCTCTTCCCTGGTTATCTGGCATTATTTGATTCTACCAAAGAACTAACCCAATTACTGCTTTTGTCTTAAAAGGAATTGTCTTACAAGGAAATATAATGTCCCTTACTTATTAAAGAATATGTTTTGCAGAAAAAAATTGATTTGTGAGCTATAGAAATGGACTTGAAAGTCTCCAAATAAGTTTCAAAATCTAAACATAAGTTTTCTGGAACGGCCAGAAAAATATGCCCTTGTGCTTTAATATCTCTTGCCTGTGCTCTGTAATACA
>WAAG01006250.1:0-32720 GCA_013390105.1 Tichodroma muraria
TGGGGGTGGTGAGGAGAAAAGCATCTGGAAAAGCTGGGGATGGCACAGCCAGGAGAAATTCTACAGCGAGGAGACACTGGCAGCGAGCGTGACGGAGAGGAGCAGAAAGAAAAGCTGCAGACGAAAAAGTCACGGAGCTCCAAGAAACTCCCTGGAAAAATGCTGCTGCAAAAGGCACTCAGGATCAGCCTCCCGAAAGGCTGAGGACCTGTACTCCCTTTCCAGCCCACTGGTGCAATCCCAACTTCCATCTGCAGGTGGGATTCTGCACAGGATGGATTTTAGTGGATCTGTCTTAGCGGATGTGGTGTCTTTGGGATTTGGGTGCTCCCAGGATGCCACAACAGCCAGCATGGAACCATGGAATGGTTTAGGTTGGAAAAGAGCTCTAAGACCATTGAGTATAACTGTTCCCCCAGCACTGCCAAGGTCACCACTAAACCACGTCCCCAAGTGCCACATCCACGCATTTTTTGGACCCTCCCAGGGGTGGTAATTCCACCACAGCCAAGGGAGCCTGTTCCAACACCTGACCACCTTTCCATGAAGAATTTTTTTATCCAATATCCATTCTAAATCTCTCGTGGCACAACTTGAGGTCATTTCCTCCTGTCATTTCCCTTGAGCCCGACCCCCACCTGGCTGCCCCCTCCTGTCAGGGAGTTGTGCAGAGCCAGAAGGTCCCCCCTGAACCTCCTTTTCTCCAAGCTGAACCCTTCCAGCACCCTCAGCCGCTCCTGGTGCTCCAGACCCTTCCCACCCTTTGTGGAATACCAACCCTGGAAGTGCTCAAGAATGTGTGAATGTGGCATTTGGGGACGTGGATTAGTCCCAACCATTCCCCCAGCCTTGGCAGTGCTGGGGGAATGGTTGGGACTCGACGATCTCAGAGGTCTTTCCCAACCAAAGCCATCCTTCATTTATCCACACAAGAACAATCCATATAATTTTCCAAACGGGTCTGGGTCACTTCAGCCCTGCCAGTCCTCGGTGCCAGGTGATTTGGGAAGCCATAGAAAATAATGGGAAGAACCGTGCCTTTGACTCAGCCCTACAATTCCAATACCAATATTCCATCTGTAATAGAAATGCCAGCAAACGCCTCAGCTTATTCCCTCCAATCCCAAAATACGGAAAGAGGCAGAGACAGAGGGGTCCAACAAGGCCTTGGCGAGGTCTGGAGGACACATCACCAACCTCCCAATAACCCCAGTAACCCCACCAGCTCTGTCACATCCCCATCCCCACTGCCAAAAAGCCCCAGGATGGCCCTTCCAAAGGTCACAGGAGCAGAAGAGCCTACCAAGGATGAGAAGATCCCACGCTCTCCACCAGGATTGGCAAGAGGAGGTCACACTGAAGCCTTTGAACACCATTTTCCCAGCTCCCACCCACGTTAAAGAGCCTGAATGGGTCTCTGGAGCATCGGCCCTTGTTCAAACACAACCCTTATTATTATAACAAAAGAGGGTGGTGGGTTTTCCTTCCCCCCTTCCCTCAGTGAATGATTATTAATGTGTTTCCAGGAGCTGGATCCATTCCTCTAAATGAGAGCGGGATGGCAGGAGGAAAGCTGATAAATGCCCTCCTCCCCCCGGCCTCGCGGCGGGAGCTGCCAGGGGTGCTCGTTCTAACAAGCTGCAGATGGAAGACAACTGGAATAACAAAGTATGAATTTTTATGAGTCTAATAAATCACTCCACTTTTCCTGCTCTTGATCGTTTCCAGCACTTCAGACACCAGAAAAAGCCCAGCTATAATCAAATGGGTTCAGGGATCTCGTGTTCACGCCTCGCCGTGGCACGGGGAGAGGTGGCTCTGCCTCGGGAAACGACGGGAGCACTCGGCGGGCTGGAATTCCATTTGCATTCGTGCTTTAGGATTGACTTCGTTTTTTTCCTTTTATTTTATTTAAATTTAACAAGGAAAAATTTGAATCTCTTAGGTATTCCCCACCCTCAAAGCCACTTATCCAACTGAAGGCCACCCAGCTTTTAGCTTTTCTAAGTATCCACTTAAAAAGAACCTGACCTGACTCCAGCACTCAGCAGAGGAACTTGGATAAACTCTGGGAGATGGGAGGAAAACTTTGCAGGCAAAAGGTTCGTTAAGATCCTTTTAATTCTCCTTTCTAAACTTTGATATAAAGCAGGCGATGGACAGGCTGAAAATCCATCCCAATGAGAAACAAAGGTATTCAACTACAAGTTGTAACCACCAAGTAGGTGCACACGGGTTTGCCGAGGTTTGCCTAGAAGGCAGAAAAGTATCATATCCATGGAAAGAAAGAATCAGGATGTTGTTTTCCTTACCAAAAAAACACTCCTGAAACCTCCCAGACAGAGGAGAACGGAGCTGAAGTCAGACACACCACAATGGTTCCCAGACCATGGAAGGTGGGGTTGGAATGAGATGATCTTTAAGGTCTCTTCCAACTCAAACCATTCCATGATTCCATGTGGTTAAGCAAAGGAGAACCATTGCTCCACATTTGTCTACAGTCCCTCAGCACCAAGCAGAGCTCCAGGATCTTTGAAATATAGAAAAAACCCACGCTTTACAATCACAGAATCGTTACGGTTGGAAAAGACCTCCAAGATCATTGAGTCCAATTTGTGATCAATCTCTACCTTGCCACACAGACCAGAGCCCTGAGTGCCACATCCAGCTATTCCTCAAACACCTCTAGGGATGGGGCCTCCAAACCTCCCTGGGCAGCCCCTTCCAACGCCTGACAACCCTTTCCATGAAGAAATTTTTCCTGAAATGGAATTAATGTTGCAGCACTCCCAGTTCCCCAGCACCCGTGTTAACAGTGAGTCCCCATCCCAGTATCCAAACCGTCGGCACTTCACCTGCCTGAAGGAAGGATGCCAAGTTAACAGGGAAACCTGTTGTTTCCATCACCCTTATCCTGCCCTAGTCTTTAATCCATCCAATACGCTCTTTTTCCCCGCTTTTCATTTGCTTTTCCAGCACTGCACTGCATCAGGGAGGGAATTCATCTTTGACAAACATTTACCGATTATCAAATCACAACTGCAGCCGCCGACAGGGGCAATAAGTCACTTTAAGCAGCCGCCTGTATTCCAGGCTCAGGAGTTTGGGCAGCTCCTCGATGACAAATCACTCCTGTCAAAGCCGCGTGTTCCCGGCCGCTCCGGAGCCGTGTTCCCTGTTGTTCCACGCTACCTGGTGTTTAATGACAACACTGTCAGACTAAGACGAAGCCGCTGCGCCACCGACTGCCAAAGCCCCATTAGAGGGAAGATTGAGACCCTACTCTTCCCAAACTCACTCAAGCAACACAACCCACGAGTTTTTATAATTACGGCGCGAGAGCCATCGATCCCGCGCTGACATCCAACCTATCCCTATGAAATGGGAGTAGTTTGCTGGCTGACAGTTGCTATAGATTATTGTGGGTGGGTTGGTTGTTTTTTTTTCCCCCCTTTTTATCCATCGCTCGACAAAGCTCAGGATGGATGGGAAGGAGGAAGAGGAAAACGCGTGCGGTCTTTTCAGTGCTGTTTTTGTCCCAGCTCTGTCCCTTCGAAGCGACCTCAGAGAACCCCAGAATGGTTTGGGTGGGAAGAGACCTTGAAGATCATCCAGTTCCGAAGCCCTGTCATAGACAGGGACACCTTCCACTATCCCAAGTTGCTCCAAGCCCAGTCCAATATGGCCTTGAACACTTCCAGGGATGGGGCAGCCAAAACTCTGGGCAACCTGTGCCAGGGCCTCACCATCCTCACAGGGAAGAATTTCTTCCTTATTTCTGCTCTAAATCTTCCCTCTTTCAGTTAAAACTTTCCCCCTTGAGGAGGAAGAGCGTTGCTGTTGCTTTAAAGAAATGTGTTCATCTGCTCGAAGCCGTTACAGGATCCGTTAAGTTCCTATAAATAAGGAATTTCACAGCCTAAGCTGTGCACGAGCATCGGGGCATGTGGTTAATTTCCTTGGATTGCCCATTTGGGTGATCCAGCTGGATGGGTTTGGCACTCATCCATTTCTCCCACCTCCCCAAAGACCACGGCTTCAGCTGTGCTGGAGGAGAAAGAATCCAACAGCATTCCATGCTCGGCATAGTGTTGGATGGCACCAAGAGGCACCCAAACACTGCCCACCGTCCCATTCCATGAGCAGAACTTAAGGAATTGACCACTAGGGCTTAAATGGGACCAGATGACCCAAAACCACCATTCCTGCACCAGAGTTGGAATTTTCTCATAGGTCTGATCCTAAAAAACATCCTCTTCAGGATGGGGTGCAGCTAGAGGGAGCTTAAATCGTGGAAACGCAATGCCAAGACTTTCTCCTGGATCAAATCCACACGGGGACCAAGGTCACTGAAATTTATGACGTGGAAAACAGGATTACAGGAAGGAAATTCCCAGTGGCTACCTGGATGGCTCAGGAGAGCCATTCCCCCTTAGAGAATCCTAAGTAAGCACCACACCACAAGACTTCGGAATAATTTTGATTCAAGGTCCTCTCAGGCACATGGTGGAACTCATGGGGTGTCCTGTGCAGGGCCAGGAGTTGGACTGGATGACCTGTGTGGGTCCCTTCCAACTCAGGATATTCCATGATTCCTTTCAGACATAGTTTTGAAGCATAAAGGCACAAAGATGAGCCCACATCACTTTTTTAGGAAAGGGGAAAGAAGAAAGCTTTGGCACTGGTGGCTCCTCAGTTCCCGAGGTCAACAGCATCATAATAAGGAAAGCTCAGACCTCCAAGTCACCTGATCCCAGCCAAACTTTACTAAATCCTAGGCTGCTAACAAAGAAGCGAACAAAACAAAGAAAAAATTCCATTTTTGGTGGAAAGCCAAAAGCTCCTTTAGCCACGATGTCCATAATCCCATCTCTACCCTCTGACCCAGCACTCTGCATTCAGGTTTCTATCCCTGCATCCCTGAACATCATCCTGGAGCATGTGCCACTCCATGTTGGAGCATGTGCCTCTCCAACAGCACAGCTTGAAGGAAACGGCCTCTGGCCAAGGCCAGGCTGGATTGCGCTTGGAGCAACCTGGGCTCATGGAAGGTGTCCCTGCCCACGGCAGAGGGCTGGAATGAGATGATCTTGGAGGCCTCTTTCAACCCAAACCACCTTCCTTCAATCTCTTCCTGTGATTCCAAACCTCTGGGGGCGCCTGGATTCTATTCTACTCCAACAAAAAATCAGTCTTCCAAAGCCTGAGAGACAGGTGAGCAGAGCATTCCCTTTGCCACATCTTTGGGATCGCCCAAGTGTGTCAGCGTGGGAGAGGGAAAGAACAACGAATCTCCCTTTTCCAGCCTCCACATCTGATGAGCTGCTACAGATTGGGGGGGGGGGGAAATATTCGATACATTTTCATTTCCTTTCCAAAGCTGTCAGGTAATCTTTTTATTGACAGCACTCCAGGGTTTTTCTGTAGTTTCAGGGAAAAGGGCACGTGCTCTTGCTTGTTATTAAACCAAATATATATTTTGGAGGGAGAAACAGCTACAGTCCACCTCCTCTTCCAAATAAATCCTCCGGGTGTGAGTCCTGCAGAATTCCATACATCACACAAACCACGTGGGAGCCCAGTTCACATCCTCTGACCCAGAAGGGATGATGGAGGGAAGATAAACCCAGAACAATGGAATTGCTGAGGTTGGAAAATACATCCAAGATCGCCAAGTCCAACTGTTAACTCAGCATTGCCACGTTCACCACTAAACTACATGCCCAAGTGCCACATCCACATGTTTCTTCAACACTTTCAGGGATGGTGATTCCGTCACCACGCTCCAAGGGCTGGAGCCCGTCTGCTCTGGAGCCAGGCTGGGAGAGCTGGAAACAACCAGCCTGGAGAAGAGAAGGATCCAGGGAGACCTTAGAGCCCTTCCAGTGCCTGAAGGGGCTCCAAGAGAGCTGGAGAGAAAATTTGGACAAGAGATGGAGTGCCAGGACAAGGGGGAATGGCTTTCCACTGCCAGAGGGCAGGGACAGATGGGATATTGGGAAGGAATTCTCTGTGAGGGTGGGGAGGCCCTGGCACAGGTTTCCCAGAGAAGCTGTGGCTGCCTCATTCCTGGAAATGTCCAAGGCCAGGTTAGATGGAGCTTGGAGCACCCTGGGACAGTCGAACATGTCCTTGCCCATGGCAGGGGATGGAATGAGACGGTCTTGAAAGATCCCTTCCCACCCAAACCATTCCCAGATTCCATGAAGACACAAGGCAAGGGCACCAAGACCCTGCCTCAGCACAGCTCCTGCCCCTGGCAACAACAATCACCCAACAAACAACATCTTAAACCAGGAAACAGCTAGATTTTAAAAAGGACCGTGGGCAAAATCACTTTGGATTTCCTGCTGGTTCACAGCTTGATGGCTTCTTGTCCAAAGGTCAGAAATTCCCTCTCTGAAATCCCCCCGGAATAGACTCTCTATAAAAAGAACCAGGAGCTCACGGCAAATCCCACGTGTGAACCATGAAGCCGTAATCCCTGGAGCTCCAGGGATTCTGNATACAAGGTTTTACAAAGCGCGGTGTATTTTCTTTTACAATAACTCAAAGCTATCCATGAATTTATCCATGGAGAATTTATGTCCCACGCGCAGGAAAGCTTGATCTTATGTAAATGAAGTTACATAAATTAAATGACCAAATAAAACCACCAGGAAATTCAAAAGGGGGAATAAAGGAAATCTTGTATCGCACAATTTTAGCACGATGGGGTCTCCGCTGCCAGAGGGCAGGGTTAGACAGGACATTGGGAAAGAATTCTTCCCTGGGAGGGTGGTGAGGGGCTGGGATGGAATTCCCAGGGAAGCTGTGGGTTGCCCTATCCCTGGAAGCGTTGAAGTCCAGGCTGGACTTGGGGCTTGGAGCAGTATGCTGTAGAGAGCCAGAAGGTCCCTCCTGAGCCTCCTTTTCTCCAGGCTGAGCCCGCCCAGCTCCCTCAGCCACCTCTGGTGCTCCAGGCCCTTCCCATCTCCATTCCCTTCTCTGGACAACAACAGACCCAAGGTCTTTCCCGTGAGCCCTTCGGAGCCACCAACGTGACAGAGGAAAGCACCAACCCCCCGAGCTGCCCCCCTGCCCACAGGAGCACATGGAAAAGGCAGCAGGATTTCAGGGAAAGGCAGCGGGAACACCCTATTAACCTTTCTCTCCCAGGGCTCCTGACGTGTACACGCCAAAGCCGGGCTCACATCCCGCTGTTTGGCCAAACTCAAACCGTCTCCAAGAGAACAGTTTGGAAAACTCTGTCTCCACACACACCCCCCTCCCTTGAACTCCTCGGAGCGCAGTGGCACAAAACGCCTTTCCTAATGTTTCACACTCCGAGAGCTCCTCCAGCCCGCGCTCGCCGTGTAATCCCCACAAAGTGCTTCCCAAAACAGCTGCAGCTCTCCTTAATTAGTCTCCGCAGGCAACGGGCATTAACGATTCAGTCGGATGAGCGACTCTTTCCGTGTAAACCCCGCGTGCTCCCCTGGAAGCCTCTCCGCGCATCCGTCAGGAATGGCTCCGTTGAGCACTCGAGCGCTGACCTCTTGGCCAAGCCCTTCCGGAAAAGCCACGTTAGGGAGCAGGTGACCACCAGTGGCTCCAAGGCACGAGTGGCACGAGGAAAGCACTGACCAGCTCCAAGATAAGTGGGAATTCAAACCACCTGGAGGTCTTGGGAGAGACGGTCAAGACAAGGAACCAACTTTCAGCCCCCGGATTTGGGTCCATCGTTCATGGATTTGGGATAAACTCTTAAATTACAGCAAGAGATCGCCGCGTTTGCTCCAGGGCTCCTTTAACAGGAGCTGCATTCCAAGAAACTCAACATCTTTACTCAGGCAAATGGGGCTCCAGGGTCTGAACAGAAGGGAGCGGGAAGATGTTTATCCCATCAAAGCGTTGTTCTTGACTCAGCAATTCCGGGGGAGCCTTCAGCAAAAATAACTCCTTGAACAGGAGCAGGTTCTGCAATAAAACCCAGCCACTGTGTCCACCTAGTGCCTAATCAGGGGCCAGGTTTTAAAAGTAATTATAATAATTAACGGGGGGGGGAAGCTGAGAACTTGGGAATCAGATGCTCATGGAAAAGATGGGCTTGAGGAGAAAACAGCTGAGCAGGTGGTGATTTTACCATGGGTTTTAAGGTGTTCAAGGCAGAAAACAACTGAATCTCACGTTAAAATATTCCTTGGATAGTTGTGCCCAATGGGGAATAGACTCAAGGGTCAAAGAGATTTGTCCACCAGCCAAAACACCCTCTGGATTCATAGGATATCCTGAGCTGGAAGGGAACCACGAGGATTAACAAGTCCAACTCCTGGCCCTGAACAGGACATCCCAAAAAATCCCACCCTGTGGCAGAGAGCCCTTTGCAATGACTCTGGCAGCCTTGGGGCCGTGACCATTCCCTGGGGATCCTGTCCCAGCAGCTGACCACCCTCTGGGTGAGGAACCTTTCCCTGATATCCAACAGAAACCTTCCCTGTCACATTTCCAGCCATTCCCTCAGGTTCTGGTTGTTGTCACAGAGAGCAGAGATTGGAGCTGCCACTCCTGAGGAAGCTCCAGATCCCAGTGATTCTTCCCTCAGTTTCCTCCAGGTTTTCCCCCTCCAGACCCTTCATTGTGTCCCTCTGAGAGAGCTTTAGATCCTTATTTCTGGGATTGCACATTCCAGCTGTTTTTCTCCAGAAGCTCAACACATACTGTCCCCAGAGTCTGCCCAACTCCTCCTTCCACCAGCTCCAGCCCAAGGAATGAGTCTTCCAGAGGGGGCTAAACATCCTCGAGGATAGCAAAAGCCAATCAGCTAAGCAAAATCTTCCTCCAAGCTCAGCACAAACCTCTGGAAGAGGCTTCTCCAGGCTGATTTTCTCCTCTTGATGTACCTGTGCGAGTCCCAGAAGTGGCAGCAAAGTCCCCAGACATCCCTTGGCTCTTAGGGGAAGAAATGTGCTTCCTTCAGGGTGGTGGCTCCCAGGAATCCACGGAGCTGGTGCCGCGTCTCCGAGCAATTTGTGGCTGGGGAGAGCCAGCGGAGCAGCACACCGCACATTCCTCCTCTTATCCTTTGTCTCCAGGTTTTCCCCTTCCTGCTGGGCGCAGACATCACAAGGGAGGGGCCCGTGGGATCTGCTTCCCGCCCCAAGGAACACGGGAAGAGGCACCCCGGGAGCAGCACCTTCCATCAGAGCTTCATTTGCAGACGGAGATTTTCCAGCCCCTCCAGGAACCAAGCGGCGCCGCAGGCTCCCGGGAAGTTCCCAAAGTGGCTCTCGGGTGGGGGAAAAAAAATATCCATGTCCTGCTCAAAACTCCCGAACTTCTCCTTTAACTTGCCACTTCCCAGAATTCCTCTGGATTCCCTCATGGATAGCACCATCCGATACCTCAAATGTCACCAAAACCTCTCTTGGAATAAATCCCAAACCTCCCCCTTTGATTAACACAAGTGGACATAACCCAAACCAACTCGAGGCTGTTTCAAATCGTAAACCACCTTTGATTTTTTTTCCTATCCATAAAACCTGGGACAATGTGGAAGCCCAGGAGGATGTTTATCCATAAAGTTGGAGTGGAATATCAATATTTATCTGATGGAAATTTGTAACGAGCTGGGAAGCGATTATTGATACAGGGATCAGGAATTTGCACCAAATTGAACGCAAAGAAATGACAGCATCACTGCCAAAATGCACCATGGGTGCATTTATTCCATATTCTATTCCCTGCTCCCACAGAAGGGAATCCCAGAAACCTGGTCTAGTGGAAGCTGTCCCTGTCCATGGAAAGGGTTGGAATGAGGCGGCCTTTAAGGTCCCTTCCAAAACCATTCCAAACCATTCTAGGATTCAGGGAATTTACAGAGTTTGCAGGAAGAAAAAGGGAGAATGAGGGTGGATTTGCAGGGAAAATTTCTGTGGAGAACCTCTGGAACACAAAGGGGAGATGGGGGGGCTCAGCCTGGAGAAAAGGAGGCTCAGGAGGGACCTTCTCACTCCGCAATTCCCTGACAGGAGGGTGGAGCCAGGTGGGATCAGGATCTGCTCTCAGGAAACAAGGGGCAGGATGAGTGGAAACAGCCTCAAGCTGCACTAGGAGAGGTTTAAGTTGGATATTGGGAAAATTTCTTCGTGGAAAAGGTGGTCAGGCACCAGCACAGCTGCCCAGGGCAGTGGTGGAGTCCCCATCCCCGGAAGAATCTAAAATCCATGTGGATGTGGCACTTGGGGACACGGTCAGTGGCGGCTTTGGAAGTGGGCTCCGAGGTCTTCTCCAACCTTAATGACTCCATGATTTTATCTCATGGACTTTGCATTTTGCCACCTGATATTTGCACCCTTCTCCCCAGAGATTTGTCCCTGAGGGATCCAGCCACCGCTTCTCATGGAAGGAAGGAGAAATTCCTTTCTCCATGCAGATTCCTGGGAGCAACCAAGTGGGAGGATTAGGAAGGAGGGAATCAGGTGGGGAAACTGAGGCAGCATCCAAGATACTTTGCTGGGTAAGCAAAGGAGACATCAGTGCTGCCCTCACTTCCCAGGATTTCCCTCCCTTCAATTAACACCTGATCCCTTCTCCAGGAATTCAGGAGAGAGGATAAAAGCAGGATGTAAACAAAAGAGCTGCACTTTTCCAGCACTGGGCGCTGGAAATGGTTGGAGTCTCTGAGATAATTGTGTCCATGTGCAGGGTGGGAAAGTGGCTGGAGTCAGGTTTCGGTCCAGACGTGAATTCCCAAATTGTGGGGCTATTAATACATCCTGGGATGCTGGGACACGGCCATGGCATGCCAGCTGTGCCTCTGGATTGGGAGCAACTGCGTGCTGGAAGTCTGGACCGAGGACTCTGTGGCCTTTTCCACAAAAGCAATCCCAGTCCCAGCACTGATCCCGCTGATCATCACTGATCTAGGGATAGCTCTGCCCTCCAATTCCCAAAATTCATCCTTAAAAGGGGGTCGATCTGGATCATTACATGGAATTTCACTAAATCCATGCAGAAAAGTCTCAAGCTGAGGTCTAAAAGAGCTTTAGCCCTGGCCAGATTCCAAGTGTCAGGATCTAGGGACAGGTCTCAGGATCCAGGGACTGCTCTGCTCTCCACTTCCCAAAATTTCAACCTTAAAACGTGGTCAATCTGGATCTTTACATGGAATTTGGAGTTAATTCTGCTGCAAATCCCTGCAGGAAAACCTCAAGCTGAAGTTTAAAGGAGCTTTATCCTGTCACATCCCACGTCTCAAGATTCCAGGGATCATTTTGCCCTTCACTTCCAGAAATTCATCCTTAAAAGTTTGGATCATTACACAAAATTTGGGATTATTTTTCCTGCAAATCCCTGTAGGAAAACCTCAAACTCTGTTTTAAAGGGGTTTTAGCCCCTGGACATCCCAGGTCTCAGATTCCAGGAACTGTTTTCTCTCCATTTAAAAAGTGGTTAATCTGGATCATCACATGGAATTTGGGGTTAATTCTGATGCAAATCCAGGCAGGAACAAGCACAATGGGGAATACTTTGGTCTTCCCTTAGGATACCTCAGAGGAATTTTTTAACACAGCCCTCAACATCCCACTTCTCCTCATTCAAAAGAAAGAAAACCAGGAAGCCGAAGGACAGACTCTTCCTAAGGCAGACAGAAGGATCAACAGCAAAAACAAGGATAAAACTCAAAAAAAAAATTCCCCAGAACACCTTTTTTTCCTTCCAAAGCTGCTTTGGAGCAGCTTCCTTGACTGCCCTAAATCCTAAAGAATCTCCTTCCCATTCCGGCCCTGCTTTAAGAAAAAAGAATCGGGAATAAACCAATTTTTAATAAACCGAATATCAAGGAACTCCTTGATTTATCCGAATGTTTAAGCCCATTTAAACTCCTGGGCCACCAAATTAACACCCTCAGGAATCCCAGGAAAAAGCTCCCAAGATTCCTCTGCATCTCCCCCCTCAACTCTTTCCCGAAGGGAGGGAGCGAGCGGCCGGGAAAACCGCAAAGGTGGGAGCTCTTTTCCAAGTCTCCTAACGAATTTCCCGGCTCGCCGGGATGACAGATCACCGAAGCTCCAGATGGATTGCTTGGAAAAGTGAGATGGTCGTGTTTGGGCCCCGACGTCAGCACATCCCATCAATCTCCGGGGAGTTCATCACCACCCCCCCCCTTCCCTTTTCCAGAGTTCATTCCCACTTCATTACTGGATGGAGTGAGCCGGGAGTGTCTGATTTACCGGATGCTTCCTGAGCTCTGGGGAAGACACTGGGAAAACGGGAGCGGAGCTTTGTATTCCCAAAGCAGCACCTGCCCCGCTGATTTTCCTTAAAAAGGGGAACAGGGCAGGAGGGAGGAAGGGATTCATCCTATGGAATTATGTGGTTTTCCACTTCCCTCTTTCTGGGTGGTAAAATCCTGGGAGAAATGCTCTCCCTGGAAGGACGATACATTGCAAAGGGTCTGCCCCGCTCCTCTGGGAATCTCCTGGAGATCCCGTTCTCCTGCACCAAATGCCTGAATCCAAGGACAGCCCAGTTTTCCTGGCTGGACAACACAGCCCAAAGGCTCTGCCTGCTTTTCCAGGAATCTCCTAGAAATCCAATTCCCCTAAATCAAACACCAGGAGCCTCAAAACATGGGAGAACCCAGTTTCCCTGGCAGGACAATACATCCCAAAGGGTCTGCCTTGCTTTTATGGGAATCTCCTGGAGATCCCACCCTCCTACACCGAACACTAAATGCCTGAATCCACAGGACATTCTGGCTTTCCAACCACAGTTTTCCTGACTGGACAACAAATCCCAAAGGTTCTGCCCTGCTCCACCAGGAATTTCCTGAGTATCTCTCTCTCCCCCACAGAATTCCAGGACCCTTAAGTTGCGGGAGAGGACAATTTTCCCTGTGGAAACTTTGCAGAACATCACCAAACCCCACCTTAAATCACCACCAGAGCAGGTTTAAATCACCAAATCAGCCTTTTCCCAAAAAGAAAAAAAAAAATCCTTATCCTGATTCCCAGAAAAGAGCTGAAGAGCTTTTCCCACTCTTTTCCATAAATCCGTGCCCTCCCTGGACAAGCCAAGCCGAGCTGAAAACGGATTTTTGGCACTCTGTGACATAAAGGTGCCGCTGCTCCCGGCTCCCAGGTAATTTCCTGGTCAGCATCCCTTTATCCCACCATCTGCTGGAATGATTACGAGCCGGAAAAATCCTGATCCAGCAGGAAAAGTGGAGAAGGATGAGGCAGAGGGAAGCAGATGCAGCAGGATCAGGCTGGAGCGGTGTTCCAGCACAGAGCTTGTGCCTCAACATTCCCCTCTCCGGAACAAAATCCTCCTGAACAGGTATAAAAGAGGGGGAAAAAATAATTCCCAGCCAGAGGATATTTCATGGAAAAACGAGGGTTTGGAGGTTGCTTTTTAATTTTGCAGAAGGAATTTTATGTCATAAAAAGGGAACGCTCCCATTTACTTTTATTTAAATTATAACTGAAGGTTGGGATTTTTTTAAATCCCGAATTTTTGTCTGTGAAAAGCCAGGGATGCACATCCCGCTTTTACCCTTCACAGAGATCCCCCTCACTCCTTAATTTGGTCACTCTGGCACGAAGCTCTTTGCCATAAAATCCAAGACAATCCAGGTCGGCAGGGACCGATTGGAAAAGATGGATTTGATTTCCCGACGGAGCCTTTCCTGCTGTTGTTCCGCTCCAGAGGATCCGGAGGTGATGCCACCCCATTCCCTCTCCTTGTGGAGCAAATTAAAGCAGCAATTAATTAATTAATTAATTGTGGTTAAGGACAGGGCAAAAGTTTCGGGAAGGCAGGGAAATAAAATAATCTGATCCAGTAAAAAATTCCTGGTCAACTCACCGTTCTTGGGAATCAATTAACGAGACAGGAATCGGCTCCGTGTGGGAAACGTCCCAGAGGCAGCACAAAAGCAGCCCCAGCTCTGTCCCTAAGGCAGGAATCCCACACAAAGTGAGAAAAGGTAATTACAGGAGCACTGGAAAACGGGATTTATTCCCAAAGGGTTTTTTTACAGAGCATAATTTTCTCAGCGTCTTATTCCACTCTCACTCCCGATCATTCAGGAATACTGGGAATGAAGGAGTTAAAAAAAGCCAACACGACTTTTAAATTCGATTCTTGCACCTCACATGCTATCCAGGATATCCCAAATTATCCAGGATGCACTGAGATCCCAGAGGGTTTAGCTAAAAAGGAGCCGGGATATGCCTCACTTTATTCGGGATTGAAGGGCAGAGTTAGGGATTAAACCCGAATTTACCCTGAAACTTCCACAAAAATGAAGGCAGGGCAGCACTGCCGGGGAAATTCCAAGCAGCTCCGGCCCGGCTAGGATTCCTGCTGAACACACGGATATTTTGCTGCTTCTTGTAACTCTCAGCTCGTTTTTCCCTACGGAAAAAAAACCCTTTCTCCAGAAAAACGGCGGAGGCATCGTGCCCCCTAGAGGGTACCACGGCGGGTCCCGGTGACAGATCCTGCTTTTCCGTATCCCAGCAGGAAAAAGGTGGAAGGAAAAAGCAACTTCTTCCCATAGATCTCCACACCTGTGCCTGAATATGCTTTGTAAAGAATTAGAAAAGAAAGGGAGAAATGCATCCGGGAATTTTAAACTTTGCAGTACAGGCTCCGAATTTTTTCCCTCCAAATTTTCCATTCCAACCGGGAAATTGGTGTAATTAAACCCCAAGCCAAGGAATACAGGGAAAAAAAATCTATCCCAAACCAAGGAATACAGAGAAAAGATCCCTTCTTGTTTTGCTGGAGAGACACACATGGAATAAAGCTCACCAGGGAAGCTGCTGGTGCTGCGCTGAGTCCAGTTATCCCTAAAAATCATCCCAAAAGGATCCCTTTGGGATGTGGTCTTGCTCAAAGCCTCAAGGGGGAGTTTATTCACCAACCCTCCTCCCATTCCCAAATCTCTTCACGCATTTCAGTGCTGGGAAAATGCTGAGTCTAACAACATGGCTACGATTAAACGGGAAAGTGGAAGGGGAAAAACAGGGAAAAGCCAAAAGGAATGGGTTTGAAGCCAGAGAATGGGAACAGATGGGAGTCAATGAGGCGCAGAAATACAAGGAAAAGGCTGCTCCAGCCTCAGGGAGCTGCCAAGGTGAAGGATCCATCCCGGGAAAGGGATGGAAAGGGAGTGTCGGAGTATCCCGACACGGGACAGAGCTGGAGGAGCACGGATCAGGATGAGGATCCTCACGGATGAGGAGGGGGATGTTTGCTCCTCTTTAAATGAACTGTCTGGGGGGGAAAGGGCTTTCCTGGTGGAATTTAAGGAGCCAAAAATCCCTGATTTTGCACAGGCAGCAGCCCTGGTTTATACCAAATCCCAAATCCCAAATCATGCTTCCCATGGGGCACAGGAATGTCCTGCTCCATTGTCAGCCACAACTCTGCTACATCCCCAAGCTCTCGGGACACCTTTCCCAGCTGGTTATTCCAAGAAAACCATGGAATTGAGAAGGTGAGGCCACAGCAATCCCAAAGGACTGGGTAGCCCGGGGCTGACATTCCCACAGGGAAGAAGCAGAGCCTTCCCTCCAGGCTTCCTTCAGCTGAGTCCATCAGGCTCCTTCCAAGATCCCTGGCTCTTAATTAAGCGTGGCGAATCAGACACCTGGAATTATCCAGCCCTGTGGCATTCCCGGCAGGAAAAGGGGAGGGAAAATAAACCCCGCCCTATCCCACTTGTTTCACCACGAGCCTGAGCTCAGGGACAGCTGCAGATTCTGACCCGGAGCTTTGGGAAAGATCCAAGAGGAAAAAAAAAAAGGAAAGGGGATTTGCAGGTGTGGGTGTGCATTGGAATAACACCTTTGGGAAGTGGCACCTGGGAAGTTCTTGGCACTGCAGGGAGCAAGGTGGTACCAGAGCCAGACTGGAATGTCCAGGCTCCAAATTATAGGATTATGGAATGGTTTGGGTTGGAAAAGACCTTCAAGATCATGGAATTCCAACCCCTGCCATGGGCAGGGACACCTTCCCCTATCCCAGGTTGCTCCAAGCCAAATCCAACCTGGCCTTGGATACTTCCAGGGAGGGGAAATCTTCTCTGGAAATTCCATTCCAGCTCCTCACCAGCCTCCCAGGGAGGAATTCCTTCCCAATGTCCCATCTAACCCTGCCCTCTGGCAGTGGGAAGCCATTCCCTGTGTCCTGGCACTGCATTCAAGGCGAAGAAAGGAAAAAGGAGCTCTGGGATTGGACCCAATGGCGACACAACTTCCAGGGATTTTCCCCACCACCAGCTCTGCTTTTTGAGGGAGACCTGTAGAAACCTGGAGAAGTTGTAGAGTCCCCACCCCTGGAATTTTCCAGGCCAGGATGGATGGGGCTTGGAGCAACCTGGGATAGTTGAATGTGTCCTTGTCCACGGCAGGGTGTGGAACTGGATGAGCTTTAAGGTCCTTTCCAACCCAAACTATTCCAGGATTTTAGGAAGGCGAGGGCCACTGAGCTGACAGCGAGCAGGGAATTTATCCCAAGAAAAGGAGAAGGGAGCACAGCAACAACACCCATCTTCCATCACCTCCTCAACTCCTTCCCAGCCCTGATGGAATGACAGACAAGGGAAGGGAGAACCAGATGAGCCAAGTGGCAAATCAACAACAGGATCGGGATGAGATCATCCACAAAAATTAGCCCGGGAGGTGTCGGGAATCGAACCCCACACGATTCCCTGTTGGCCTCAAGAGCCCCTGATCTCCAGCCCTCTCCAGCTCGGGATGCTTTTTTAATTTACGGGAATCACATCTTGCCTGGAGCCTTCCATGACGAATTCCATCAATTCGACGCATCCGAACCGAATCTTAAAATTGGAAAGGCACCTGTGAAAGGAGCGAGGAGCTTCCCGAGGCTGCGGAGCGGAGGGCCAACGTTCCTGGCGTGAGCCGGATGCCAAGCTGGATGTTTCCGTAGGGACTCGACAAATCCAAGCGCTATCCCGAGCCAAGGAGGGTAAAGATAGATCCGGCACACCAGGACAAACCCGCGGTTGGAGTTCCTCTCGTTCCCAGTTTTCCCCTTTTTCCTCGTGTGCTGTCTCCCTGTTCTCCCCCACAAGTGATCCCCCCGCTTGGGGGTTTTGGGAGGAAAGTTGGGAATGGGATATGGTTACTCTGTCCCTAGGGAGGGAGAAGTGGCTTGCTCACAGCTGGCATTCCCTCGTTTTCTCACAGGCAGCTAATTGGGAATTTTCATCACTCCCGCTGTTATATATGGACACAAGAGATGGAAAAGGGGAAAGATGATGACTCGGAACAGGTGTTTTCATTAAGGATTTCAGCGGGAATATTTCCGCAGCCTGCCGAAACCAACTTCCAGGAGTCAAACCCAAGGCACAGCCCTGGAAAGGAGCAGTTCAGGACATTCCTTGTTCCTTTTTGATGGGCTCATTCTGGAGCTGAGGGATGAGACAACCTCTGGAGATGTACAAATGTCACTCGAAGGAATAAGTGCCACAAGTGCCACCTCAAAAATCCGTGGGATGCTCCTGGAATGTTCTTTTCTGTTCGTGGCTACAGAAAAAATCCATTAGTTTTCCTCCACTGGAAAATAATAATATATGGCATAGCACAGGGGGGAAGTAAATCTTAATTAGCAGGAATTCCAAGGAATTCCTCTAAGTAATCCTAGAGGAAACAGAGAGATCTTTCCTCTCCTACACTTTCCTGTACTTGCACTCTGGCACTTCACACCTGCAAATATTCCTGCTACATGGAAAAATTGGATGGAAGAATATCCTGGAGCATCACATCGAGGTGGATCATTCCAGGCCTTTCTGGACCCACTGATCCCAAGGACCTGCCAGGACCATGGGAAGTGGGGTCGGAACTTCGGTGCTAATTCCAGCTCCATCTCAATCCGTCTGTGTCCTGGAGCGAGTCCAGAAGAGGCCATGGAGATGCTCCAAGGGCTGGGAGAACTGGGAATGTCAGTCTGGAAAAGGGAAGCCTCCAGGGAGACCCTGGAGCACCTTCCAGCACCTAAAGGGGCACCAGGAGAACTGGAGAGGGACCTGGGACAAGGGATGAAGTGACAGGACACAGGGAATGGCTTCCCACTGCAGGAGGGGAGGGTTAGATGGGATACTGGGAATTCTTTCTTGTGAGGGTGATGAGGAGCTGGAATAGAATTCCCAAAGAAGCTGTAGCTGACCCCTGGAAATTCCCAAGGCCAGGTTGGGCTTGGAACAACCTGGAATAGTGGAAGATGTCCCTGCCCATGGCAGGGGTTGGAAGTGCAGGACCTTCAAAATTCCCAAACCACTCTCTGCCCATCCCGTGGATGAGGAAGGGCTTTATTTTCCTGGACTGCCAAACTGCCACTTGGAAATAAATCCTAAGTTTTACTAAATCAGGACAATTATTCACAGGAGGTTTGTTCACAGGACCGAATCCAGATACAAATATTCCCACAAATGCTGAATATTCCCAATGTCAAAGCTTGGCTGCAACGCAATCAGCAGCATTCCAAGGAATCACTTCTTCTACCTCTGCTCCTCCACTGCACAAAGATTCCCTGAAATCCCACAAAAACCCAGGAAAGCAGCACTTATTATTTTCCATTACAGGTGTAAAACAACATTACAGGTTGCTCCAAGTCCTACAATTCCCAAGAGCTGATGAACAACATAAGGATTCATTTGTCCCCGGGAAGTGTCAGGAAGGAAAGGGAGCAGTGACCCAGAATCCGAGAGTAAATAAAGATAATAAAGTGCATTTTAGAGGGGTGAATTTCCTGCTCCTGCACTGAAATCCAGCAGGGAATGCTGCAAGGAAGAGCAGAAGGAAAAGCAGGTTTACAGGAGGGAAAATAAGGAAGAGTTATGGGATTAAAAGGAAATGCTCCATTAATATTTCTCCTTAAATAACAACAGCCATAACTCAGCCTATTCCAAGGGGTGACAACGTGACACTGGAGCTGGAGATGCTCTTGGGAGCAACAAAACGACTTCCCGGGATAGTCTTTGGAGCCGGAATTGAATCGGAGATCAGATCTCTGTATTTTAATGGGATCACTGCACGGGCAGCTGCTCAGCATCCTGCAGTCATTGTCCGGGATCCCATCCCAGGAGGTGCCAAACAAATCCAAAACAGAGAGCTTGAATGAGCCGATTTTTCCTAACAATGCCATAATTGTTGGGATAACTAATTAATGCCGGCTGCAGCCTGGAGCAGAGCCCTGTCTGTGCTAATTATGGAATTTTTAATCCACTCCCTCTCCTTTCACCCGTGGAAGGAGCTCCTGGAGATATCAAGGAGGGAGAATTGTGGAGATGCTGCTGCTTCCCAAATCTTGTTTTCCATGCCGGCTCCAAGTGATGCTCCCACGACCAAGACACCAGGAACATCCCACAGCTGGATATCTCATTTTTCTCTCTTCCTTGACTTTCACCTTAAGCTTTTATTTTTTTACTTCCCACATGCAATTCCCATTCTCTCAGCACTCAACATCCAAGAATTTTAGGGATCAACCTCCAAACCACCACCTCATCTTGTCCCTTTCTCCGGAGCTGTGGAAGAAGCAACCAAAAATCGCCCAGGAATGGGATGATGAAAGACTAAGCACAGATTCTCATGGAATTCAAACATGTATTTGCTTCCAGACATGGAAATTCAGAGAAAATTCCAGGAAAGAGACTGGCTGGCAGCAGGGACAGCTGGGAAAAGCAGCATTTTGGCCACATCAATCCAACAGTTCCCTAATTCCCAGTTAAAAAGGGAAACGCCAACACTGCTCCTTCCACTCATTTTTTCCCACTCCCACACGAGCAGCTCTTCCCATGAAGTGCTCCAAGATCCCTTGTTACATCCCTAATTATTTATTTTTTACCCCAAATTTTTAAAAGGAAAGCCGGGCAGAGAGAGGAGACGCTCATCTATGGATCACATCCACATCCCAACAGGTTTGAAGGACTGCAGGACGTGTCCGCTTGGGAGATGGGCCCTGGAATGTGCTGAACCCGTGGAGGACATCCACATGGTCCCAGACCTCCTCCGTAAACGTTTTCCAACGCTTGTGACCCAGCTGTAATCCAAGCTGGGACCACCCCAAGCTCCTTTTCCTTCTCATTTATCCCAATTTTCCCTTTCCCAAGATGGGATCCTTTGGATAGCAGATGGGACGCAGGTAACATCACCCTCCGGGATGGGATTCTCCCATTGCATGGAGCCGATTAAGGGCGTATTCCTCAGGAACTCTGGAGGTCAGTGCTATAATTCAGACAAACAGGGGAAGCCATTCCGAGGTGCTGAATGATTTAAAACAGAATTCCCTGCCCAGTCGTTCCCGGGTGCCACCTGTCGGAGTTTGGAGCCTGAGAAAATACCCAGGAATGAGCAGAATCCCAAGGCACAGCTCCGCTCCACCAACTGCCGTAAGGAAGAAGCTGCTAATGGCTCCTCACTTGCTCCAGGGATTATGTCATAGCTCAAATTGTATTCCCAAGGAATGGGGTTACCACACTCCAGAGGAACGTGCTGGATACACACAGCAGCTTCCCAGGGCTGGAAACAACACGGGCAGCAAGGGAGCACAGGAAAGAAATATCCCGGTGGACACGCAGGGAAGTTTGCTCCAAGGATCCCCCCAGCCAAGCCCCTCAGTTCTCAGATTTCTGGGAGAAGGGACACACTTCCTTTGGAGAAGGGACACGCTTCCTCTGGGAGAAGGGACATGCTTCCTTTGGAGACTCCAGGACAAAAATGTTCCACAGGGGAAAAAAAAAAAATTGCAGAATCATGGAATGGTTTGGGGTCGGAAGGCAGACGCAAGACCAACACATTCCAACTCCTGTGCCATGGGAAGGGACACCTTACACCATCCCAGGTTGCTCCAAGTCCTGTCCAACCTGGCCTGGAAAAGGCCAAAAAGAGAAAGGGTAGAGCACAGATTCCTTTAACACCCTTTTCCGAGAGATTCCCACATTTCCAGGTGCAGATTTGCTGTCACAGACACAGCTCTGGCTCACTGTGGTCCTCTGGTACTTCCCAACTGTTTCCAGGGCCACCCCATATTCCAAACACATTCCAATCCCTAAAACCACACCTTCTCCTCATGCTGGGATAGTGAAATCCCACCAACACTCAGATCCGACTTCCCAGATTAAAACCTTTCCCTAAATTCTGTGATTTTGGCACCATATTTTAGACGAATCAACCTGAAGACGAAAACTTCCAGAGATCCCAAACCATGACCAGTCCACATGAAACATTCCCATGAAATCCAGAAGAAAACAAGATTTAGGACAAGACTGAGGCCGATCCATAAACCTGGTTTATTTGGAGAGTCAGCACTTCTCAAATCCACCCGATTGCACCGTGGGGACTTGGAGCTGCCAGGGAATGTCACCTGTCAAGGCCACTTAGAGGGAGAGCAGCTCATCCCTGAAGTTCCCATCCCGTAAATATTTCAAACAAAAACCAATTAACACCACTCCAGGCTGGAAAAAAGCTGCTCCGCTCTTCTCCCTCGGAAATAAATTTTCCAAACCCAGAGGAAACTGGAGGGGAGGGAAAACAAGCCAGGCTTTGATGCTTTTCCTTTCCACCTGGACCCCTCCATGGCTCCTGAGGGAGAAGGGTGGAAACTCCAGGTTTCCTCTCATTCCTTAAAATCCTGCTCACAAAATTTCCTCAGCATCTTTTTCACTGATCCAGCTCTTCCCAGCACTGATCCTGAGTCCCTCCTCATGGAATCAATAAGGTCGGAAAAGCCCTCTAAGGTCAGTGAGTCCAAGAGAAGGGAATGGAGTTGGGAAGGGTCCGGAGCACCAGGAATGGCTGAGAGAGCTGGAAAATGGGCTCAGCCTGGAGAAAAGGAAGGCCTGGAAGGACCTTCTCACTCTGTAATTCCCTGACAGGAGGGTGGAGCCAGGTGGGAGTCGGGATCTGTTCCCAGGGAATGAGGATGAGAGGGAACAGCCTCAAGTTGCACCACGGGAGGTCCGGCTTGGATATCAGGGAAAAATTTCTCCACGGAAAGAGTTGACAAGCCCTGGCATGGCATTCCCAGGGCAGTGGTGGAACCACAATCCCAGGAAGGGTTCAAAAAATATGTGGGTGTGGAACTTGGGAACATGGGCTGATGCTGGGTTAATGGCTGGACTCGATGATCTTAGAGGCCTTTTCCAACCTCAATAATTCCATGATTCCTTTGGCCTTCATCCACTTCCCTCTGCCATCTCCAAACCCATTTGATTTTCCCCCCGTTTTCTTTCACTTGATCTCCCCAACGCCACTCTGATCCTACAGGAATGGAGACCTATAGGATCATCAGCCACACCCAGGAAGGAGCGAGAGCACAGGGAACAGAATCCTGGAATGCTTTGGAAGGAACCTTAAAGCTCGTCCCTTTCCACCCCTCTGACATGGTCAGGGACACCTTCCACTACCCCAGACTTCCCCACGACTCATCCAACCTATCCTGGAATGCTTCCAGAAATGGAACAACCGCTCTGAGAAACCTGAGCCAGGGCCTCCCCAACCTCCACCAGGGAAGAATTCCTGCCCAACAGGTGAGATTTTTGCCCAGATCCCACAGCACTGGGATGAGCCTGAGGTTTTTCCCACAGATCTCATTTTCCCAGATCTGCTCCCATCTTCCAGGCAGGAAAACCCAGGAACAGCAGTAAAATCATTTATCCCAAGGTTACGGAGGTCCAGCAACAGTAAAGACTCTTTGGTTTGAATCAACTCCGAATGAATTTAAAGGGCATTCCCCAGGTATTCCAGGCATTGCTGGTATTCCAATTTAAGAGTATTTCCAAATGGTGAACCCCTTTTTAGGCCACCCGAAATTCTAGAACTGGGAAAGGAAACCCCTCCTGTCTCCCAGTGTCCTGGCTGAACCCCATTTGATCCCAGTTGATTTGAACATAAAAGGTTTTGCCAGTGGTTTTGCGGGAATTTTTTTCTCTTTCTTTTTTTTTCCCATAAATAAACAGAAATCATCCCAAACTTCATCCATCCGCATGCACTGGAAGGAAAAATTCCATCCAGCCTTTTTCACTCAGCTGCCACATCCAATTATTCTCTCTAGGCCATGTGTCAGGAACCATCTCCTAAATATATGGAATATTGAAACAGCAGGAGAGTCAGACTTCCAGCCCTCATCCCACCAGTGACCTGAATGAACTGGGAGCTGACTGGTTGGCAGAGCTGGAAGGAAAAAAACATTCCCTGAAAAATTTCTGACATTCCTTTATTTTAGTCATCGGTAATCCAAAGGATATCCAAGAGCATCTGGAGCTACAAATCCTGACTCGAGCCCAAATTCCAGGATGGATGGGGCTCAGAGCAACTTGGGATAGCAGAATGTGTCCCTGCCCATGGCAGGGGTTGGAATTCCATGATCTTTAAGGTCCCCTCCAATCCAAACCATTCCATGACTGTGATTCTAAATTCCTTCTGAGTACTTCTTATCCAGGTTTTACAGAAAAAGCCACCCACTAAAAATCCCTCAGGAATGTCAGTGATCCTTTTGATAGGATAAGACATCCTTGTCCAGTGAGAAACTGGAAGTTTATGGATTTTCTCCTTCTCCCAACACAGCACATTCGCAACCAGCAACTCCAGAATTCATTTAAACTTAAAAATTGGGAAAATACCTCAATCCTATAGGCTTCAAGATTTGGGAGAAGTTTTTAAAACATATTGACAACAAGCGCACTCCTGCTTTGAATTCCAAGGATAATGCTGCTCCATTAAATAACCCGGCCACTCTGCTCCCATGAATATTTAAAGGAGAAAGAGCAAAGCATTAGGGAATGAGGCAGCCTGGAATGTGCACTAAGATCCCTGGGAAGAGAGGACAGCACAAAGGAAGCGTCAGCACAGCCAAAGTGGCCACTGTGATGTCCAGGATTGGGTTTTAAGAGGATGGAATGGGAAGGGAAAAGTCTTTTCCGACACCACTTAGTGTGGAATGAGCCCTTCAGAACAGGCAGTGACTGACACGCAATGGGAAGTGGATCCATGTTGAGGATCCATTAATGGAAATGCAAAAAACAGGAAAATGTCCTTTCAGTTGAAAGGGAAAACTGGCTGGGAATTGTGGGGATGGAATAACATGGCAAAACAAAACAAAACAAACTGGAATTGATGTTTCCTACCACAATTTTCTTACCAGAAATTCAGAAAAATCTGAGAACGTGTTAAGGAATGAAATAAAAAAAACAAAAAAAAAAAAACAAACAGGAATAAATCTGAATTACTCCTTCCCGGGCCTAAAGGGCCTCCAAGAACGCTGGAGAGGAACTTTGGATAAGGAGTGGAAGGACAGGACACAGGGAATGGCTTCCCACTGCCAGAGGGTAGGCTTACATGGGATATAGGGAAGGAATTCTTCCCTGGGGGAGTGGTGAGGAGCTGAAATAGAATTCCCAGAGAAGCTGTGGTTGCCCCATCCCTGGCAGTGTCCAAGGCCAGGCTGGACAGGGCTTGGAGCAACCTGGGATAGTGGAAGGTGTCCCTGCCCACGGCAGGGGGTGGGATTGGATGGTCTTGAAGGTCCCTCCCAATCCACACCATTCTGTGATTCTTGGGATAGTCAAAAAAGAAATAAAATTCCATGTCCAAAGTCCCAACCACTGCAGTCAGGCACAGGGTCAGGGCAGAGAGCGAGAGCAAGAGGAGTAACACGGAGTGAAGTCCAGAATCATGGAATTGAAAGCTGGAAAAGAGCTCCAAGATCAGCGAGTCCAAACCTCAGCCCAGCACCACCACCATGTCCATCACTAATCCCTGTCCTCAAGTGCCAAATCCACACATCCACACATTTTTTCGACACTTCCAGGGACGTGACTCCCTCCCCACTCCCTCAAGCAACCCATTCCAATGCTTTACAACCCTTCCCATGAAAAACATTTTCCCAGTATCCAAACTAAAGCTCCCCTGGCACAACTTGAGGACGTTTCCTCCGTTTCTGCTCCTTAGTCCCTGGAAGCAGAGCCCAATCCCCACCTGATTCCACCCTCAGGGAGTTGTGGAGAGTGAAAAGGTCCCCCCTGAGCCTCCTTTTCTCCAGGCTGAGCCCCTCCCCAGCTCCCTCAGCTGCTCCTGGTTGCTCCAGACCCTTCCCCAGCTCAGTTCCCTTCCCTGGATATGCTCCGAACCCTCACTATCTTTCTTGTTATAAAGGGCCAGAACTGATCCCAGAATTCCAGAACTGATCCCACCTTCACTTCAGGGCCCATGACATGAGACAACATAAAATAAGCTCCTGTTTCCATTAAAAAGCACAGGGAAAGCCCAGGCTGGAGATTTCCAGCCTGACAGCAGCAGAGGTTTCCCATCTCGATTTCACTCTGGAATTCTTCACTACATTTCATTGCTGAGCTTGATGCTGTTCCCACAGCATCTGTGTGGGAAGTAAGGACGTTCCATTCAGGAACGTCTCTAAGTCGAGACACTAAACGGCCCTGGAGCGGGGCACAGTGTTCCCTCAGGGAATGACAGCAATGCTGGGAGCACCCAGGAGAGGAGCTGAGGATTCCCTGTGCTAAGCCAAGGCACATGAGAGCTGGGCCGGAGCAGGGAGAAGGAGCAGGGATCCCACCAGGCAGGGAGAGAGGGGAAAAAGGGAAATAAAGGGAAAAAAATCCAGGCATGGGATGGTGGGGTTTTAAGCTATTGATGAGACCAAGGGGCTGGAACGTCTTGGATGTGTCCGAGAAGTGAGGGAAGCAAACAAAGCCAAGGAGTTGCTCCAGGGGCTGAAGACAGGCTGGGAGAAAAGGGGAGACTCTGGGGAGACCTCAGAGCCCCTTCCAGTGCCTGAAGGGGCTCCAAGAGAGCCAGAGAGGGACTTTGGATAAATGATAGAATTCCAGGACAAAGGGAATGGCTTCCCACTGCCAGAGGGCAGCGTTAGATGGGATATTGGGAAGAAATCCTTTCCTGTGAGAGTGGTGAGGCCCTGGCACAGGATTCCCAGAGAAGCTGTGGCTGCCCCATCCCTGGAAGTGTCCAAGGAGAGGTTGGAGCAAATCCAGGTCCTGGGGCTGCATCCACTCCCAGTCCATTTGCCACAGGGATGCTCCAGCCCTGAAGGGAGGCAGGAATAACTCCCCACATAAACACAACCTCCTTTTGGAATTATTCCGGCAGCGGGGCGGCTGTTGGGAATCACAAGCACTGGCACCTGTTTATCTCGAGGGGCCAGGCTGGGCCTGGGAAGAGATAAACAAGGATATCAAGTTCAGGACGCTTTTCCACAAAGCTGCTTTCCCCACGTTGTGTCCAGGCCATGGAATGTCTGTCACCCACGCCCTGCCCGGCCCCACAAGGAGAGTGGTGACAGTGGGAGAGTCGCTGGGGCTGGGCATCCCCCTGCTCCGGGGGCTGGAATTGCTCAGGAGCAGGGATCGCTTTACCAGCATTGTATGTCCTGGTTTTCCTAAACCCCATCAGCTCAACAATTATTTGTTCGCTTCGTGCCCTGTCCTCACCTGTCCTTTGCAGGCCCCATCTTCCCTGATCCCAAAAAACTGGGGAGGGGATAGATGTGCTCCAAAATCCAATCAAGCAGATGATTCCCAAGCTCTGGAAAGAAACTGCAAAGTCCAATCTGCCTGGGTGGATTTCATCGCTGATTCCTCCACGTCCAGAGGCAGCAGGAAGGGGTAAGATCCCTGCGGGATTGTGATCATGAAATCATGGAATGGTTTGGAAAGGACCTTAAAGATCATCACATTCCAACTCCCTGCCATGGGCAGGGACACCTTTCAGTATCCCAGGTTGCTCAAATTCCCATCCAACCTGGCCTTGGACATTTCCAGGGATGGGGCAGTCACAGCTTCTCTGGGAATTTCATTCCAGCCCCTCACCACCCCCCCCAGGGAAGGATTTTTTCCCAATATCCCATCTAACCCCACCTTCTGGCAGTGGGAAGCCATTCCCTGCGTCCTGTCACTCCATCCCTTGTCACGTTCCCAAGGTAATCCCAAGATCCACTGGAATCATCTCTTTGTATCCTTCTTGAACTGGCATGGCCCAAAGCAGCCACTGGTTACCAGCATGGCCCCTCCAGTGCCACAAAGGGTTAAAACCAGCTGGAATTCCGTGATTCCTAAGCCTCATTTCGGGGCTCTGGGTTTGCCGGGATCCGAAATCCTTTGAAAACAATGAATCCAAACTCTCCAGAAAGAGATAAAGAAATTGATGAGACCGTTTATACAATTCCAGCGATCCGAGGAAGGACATCTTTTCCTGTCAAAGGGAATCTTGGAATGGTTAGGGCTGGAAAGGACCTTGGAGCTCAACCAGTTCCAACCCCCTGCCACGGGCAGGGACACCTTCCACCATCCCACATTGCTCCAACCCCCATCCAACCTGGCCTTGGACACTTCCAGGGATCCAGGGGCAGCCACAGCTTCTCTGGGAATTCCATTCCAGTTCCTCCGCCTCACCACCCTCCCAGAGAAGGACTCCTTCCCAATATCCCATCTAACCCTGCCCTTCTTCAGCTTATCTACATTTACCCATTTCTTTAGGGCATTTCATTCTTCAAATATTCCCACTAGGGACTCAACTTCCCCTGGAGGTCAGGAATGTCTCCAAAACCACTGCTGACCCAGACCCACAGTCTGTGGAGCGATATTTCCTTGATTAATTATTATCCAGACTCTTCATATTTAGGAAAGCAACTTCATTAACCCCATGGAAGGGAGGGTTAAAATTAAGAAAGAAATAAAAATCCAGCTGCCATATTGAAAGTCCATTAAGCCAGGAAAGGACCCAACTCTGGTGCTTCCAAACATCAATTATTCCAGAATAATTAATTAGCAGAGCTCTAACAATACATAAAATCACTCGCCTCTGACTCTTCTGATAATTTATGCAAGATTAAAGTATCGCTGTGGTTGCCTTTTCTGGTGCCTAATTCAGCATTTTCTTTTTCCTTATGGAAGCAAGACTCCAGATTTAACTGCTCTAATGCCCTTTTACAGTGTTTGCTGTAGTAAAATCTAACAGCCACTCCGGCAGGCGAGCCGGGAAATGATGGATCACGGAAGCTCAGGGAAAGGGGAGCACCGTAAAATGCCCCAGTTAATGTGGAGAGAGCAGAGTAAATCTTGTTTTAAAAACAGAGCGGGATCTCTGACGGACTCGTTTCACCCCATCGAATTCCCTTTTGATTTGCTTCCTGATAAGGGAGGGCTCCACTCCTGGATTCCTGATAACAGGGAAAGCATTTGGAAGTCATCGCTGCTAAATTAAGGTCACCGATCACTGCAAACACCTCGACCCAGCCAGGAACGAACATTTCTTGGGTGGCAGGTTGGGCTTCTCCGTAAAAAGGAAAGAATTCCCCGCTTTTTTTAATCCCAAAAGGAGCATTTGACGCTGATCCACCTGAGCCCTGGGATTCAAGCACATTTTGCCACCCCACAGCTGGATAAAGAATGGATTGGGAGCAGCTCCAAGGAGAAGGACTGGGGGGTGCTGGTGGATAAAAAACTGGATGTGCACCATCCATGCATGCTCACATCCCAGAAATCCCCCATATCCTGGGCTTATCCCACAGCGTGGGCAGCAGAAGAGGGAATTCTGCCCCTCTGTCCCACTCAGGTGACAGCCCCAGGATCCAACATCAAAAGGACCTGGAGCTGCTGGAGCTGATCCAGAGGCCATGGAGATGCTCCAAGGGCTGGAGCCCCTCTGCTCTGGAGCCAGGCTGGGAGAGCTGGGAATGTCCAGCCTGGAGAAGAGAAGGCTCCAGGGAGACCTCAGAGCCTCTTCCAGTGCCTGAAGGGGCTCCAGGAGAGCTGGAGAGGGACTTGGGACAAGGGATGGAGGGACAGGACACAGGGAATGGCTTCAGACTAACAGACGGTGGGGTTAGATGGGATATTGGGAAGAAATTCCTCCCTGTGAAGGTGGTGATGGGCTGGAATGGGATTCCCAGAGAAGCTGTGGCTGCCCCTGGATCCCTGGAAGTGTCCAAGGCCGGGCTGGACACGGCTTGGAGCAACCCGGGATAGTGGAAGATGTCCCTGACTGTGGCAGGGGATTGGAACTGGATGATATTTAAGATCCTTCCCAAACAATTCTACAATTCCATGGAAATAAAGTTTGATGGCACATCCCACCCACTCACCCTTCCCTGGGCTCTCTCTGCCCCATCCAAGGACAAGATGTCCCGGCACATTTGCCGGTGCCGTGAGGAACAACACGGAGTTTCCCATCGCAGCCAGCACTGGAGTTTACAGCCCACGCTAAACCTCCAAGAATTCCCGTGCCCTTTTCCAATGGAGAGCCCCCGAGGGCAGCTTAAGGGCCGATAACACATGGGATCAGCTTTGGAGCCGATCCAGTCCACACATCCACACAAAATCCCCACTTGACACCGCTCCAAACAACCCAAAATAGAAACAGCCCCCCGAAAACCGCAGGCGTGGGGATTATCCAGAGGCACAGGGGAGGAGGAAACGTTCCTTGAACTCAAATTTCCTGAGGAATGACAGCAAAATTCCCATTGACAAGCGAAGTCAAGGCATTTCCCCATCCGTCAGGCTGAAGCAGAAACTCCGGCAAAGCTGCTGGAGCAGCAGAGTTTTGTAGGACTCGGGAGATGCTGCCGAGTCCACAAATCCCTTATTCCAGGTGCGCTCCGGCATCTGTTCCTTATTCCAAGGGGTTTTACTCATTTCCAGTGCTTCGTAGAGCACACGGAGCGATCCAGCAAGTCCTGGAATGAAGGGTTTAACTCGGCTCAGCAGCCAGGGAGAGGAACTTTCCTACGACGCTTCCGAGTCGTTCCAGGGAAAATCAAATGGGAAGATTTCCACGAGAAAATTAAAAAAATAAGAGTGTAAACCGGGATTTGGGAAAGAACTGGAAGCAGAAAGCAGAACAGAGAAACCTATGCAGGTTTTACGGGGAATTGAGCATCTGCCAGGGTGGGATTTTGGGAATCCTGACAGAGCAGTGGAGGATATTCCGATCATCCACGCCGGCATCAGTAATTCCAACTGTGACCGTGCTGGGAATACCATCAGACAGTTTATTAAGTGGGAGAAAATAACAAAAGGAAGGGAAAAAAACAGGGGAAAGGGACTCATTGTCACTTTTCAGGTTATGGAGTTGGTTTTTTTTAAGTGCCTTGAACACCCACTTTCATTTTCCTTATTTTTATTTAGGAGCCCAAGAAAGACAAACAGAGGGATAAGAGGGATCAGCACTGAAATCCTGCCCAATTCCAAGCAGCAGGTCCAAAACTGGTTTAAAAGCTTCATTTTTGGTTGGATTAGGAGTCTCCTAATGGTTCCTTCCAAGCCAAAGCATTCCATGGACAAATGAATATCTATTTCCAAGATAAAGATCCGTTTCCAAGAGCATGGAGGGACAGATAAGAGGGATTTGCTTCAAACTGAGAGCAGGTTCAGATGGGATATTGGGCAGAAATTCTTCCCTGTGAGGGTGGTGAGGTCCTGGCTGCCCAGAGGATTTGTGGATGCTCCATCCCTGGAAATACTTAAGGCCAGGCAAGCCCCAGGAGGCCAAACGAGGAGTTCAGGACCTACTGCTCTGTTTCCCATTTTTTTTCCCCTCTCTCTTTTTTTTCCCCCTGTCTATTTTAGTTCTGCACCATGCCATCCCTGAAAGGTTTGGAGTCTTACACAAAGCCCCCCACAGACTTGGAAATATCAAGGGTCAGATCCAATGGAAGGATCTCATCCATCCCCAAAGCCAAGTATTATTCCTATTAGTGTACAAATAGACTATTCCCCAAGAACTGCTGGCTACCAATGGAATTTCCCAATCCAATAGAGCTGGAGCTGCACAGGAGAGGCTCTAAAATAGGGATTGAGGTAAAAAAATTGAGGTAAAACTACCTAAAATAGGGATTGAGAGGTGGCTTTCATTAAAACATGGAATGGTTTGGGTGGGAAGGGACCTTCAAGGTCATCTCCTTCCACTCTCCTGCCATGGGACACATTCCACTGGACCAGGCTGCTCTTTCCAAGTCCCGTCCAACCTGCCCTGGAATACTTCCAGGGATGTGACTTCCACAACAAATTGAGTGTGCAGGTCAAATTCCGCAGGGAAAGAGACGCAGGAATTGTCACCTTCAGGATCCCCACTTCCCTCCAGATGTTCCCTCTGTCGCAGTCACCCATGCCCCCGATCCCAAATCCAACGTCTACACGGGAACACTTCCTAGAGCAAGGCCCATCCCCTCGCTCCCAGCAGGCTGTTATTTTTAAAAGAGGGCTCTGCAAAGAGAATTCCCAATCCTGGCTCCACGCCTGCAGCTCCTCTTGCAGCTCGGGACGAGTCACCTGGAAATGCCAAGTCAAGGCGGAAACCCAAAACCGTTACTTACGACCACTGACGTAACCGGGGCCGGCAAAGAGCCAAGAATGTGAACTTTTCCCAATTCCTGAAGGAGTGAGGAACCACCTCGCCAGCCACGCTCCACCCCTGGCTCCCAAGGACAAGCCAGAGGGAAGAGAGAGCTGGCAATGGAATGATCTCCAGGCAAGGTCAAACCTAGGTGGGACAGAGGAACGAGAGAGAGCGGCGACCTCGGAAGGGTTTGGAACAGCTGGAAGGAGCTTGGGAGAACGGGAGTAATGATGGAGCAAAGAAAAAGATGCAATGAACTCCGAGGAGCTCTGTGTGTGATCCAAGGGCGTCCCTGAGGGAAGGGATCAAGAGCTTAACTCGGCCGTAACGTGATTGGAGGCGTCGCCTCGAAGAGCAGCAAAGCCTCACGCAACTCAGAAGAAAAACAAAACAAATATAAAATAAAACACAAAACAAAGGAAAAAAAAAATCCTAAATTCCCTCAATTGCTGTCCGACCGGGAAACAACCCGCTGGAAACATCAAGAAAAAAAACAGCAGAGGGTATAAAATCCAGGGCTGAGGTTTTCAGAGCTGACAGAGTGATCCAAACACCCAGTGTCGATAAAATTATCAGCAGCTGAGCATTTGGATGCCACCCATAACTTGCTCCTCACCATTTACACCCCCTTTACTCGCCCGGAGTAATGCAAAGCAGCTCCTGTCACTTTCGCCTCCAGCGTTTTTCCAAGCAAACACTCCTTGCCCATCCCGACCCCCTCATGTCGCATCCTGCGGAGCGAGGAGGAGAGAAATGAGGGCTTAGGGAATTTTTGGGAGGGGGATTCTGGCAGTAAAGGGCTGGAGAATCTTCTGCAGATGCAGAGTGAAGCGAGTTTTCTGAATCCTATGGAATTTCTCTTTAGGAAGATGGGAAAACAAATAGGATTCCTTCTGTTTGGCAGTTTCAACACTACAGGGGCAACACAGGGAAAGCAGGAAGCTGATAACAAAAAACACGGGCTTATCTCAGTCTGGAGCAGGAGAAAGGGGGAGATAAGCACAGAAGGAATATTTTCAAGGGAAGCAACACAAAGCCAGATTGGATGTAGTGGATCCAACAAGGATGTGCTCCCAAATTACTCCTCCTCTGGCCATGGAGTTGCACAGCCACAGATGGGGAATTGTTGCAATTCCCTTAAGCTGAAGGAGGGAAGGTTTAGATGGGATACTGGGAAAGAATTCTTCCCTGGGAGGGTGGTGAGGGGCTGGAATGGAATTCCCAGAGAAGCCGTGGCTGCCCCATCCCTGGAAGTGTCCAAGGCCAGGCCAGACAGGACTTAGAGCAACATGGGATAGTGGAAGGTGGGGAATTGGAAGATCTTCAAGGCCCCTTCCAACC
>WAAG01006253.1:887-16035 GCA_013390105.1 Tichodroma muraria
AGAACTGGGAGGAGGAACACATCAGGAATTGCTCTGACACTCAGGAATAGGACTGAGTGTGTGATTTCTGTGTGATTCACTTGCTGGGCTCCACACTGGTGCAGGCTTCATCCTGCTGAAGCGCAATCTGCTGTACCCAGGCTTCTATAGAAACGTCTATTTCAAAAANTAGCTTGCAGCCATTACTCTTGGACTTTTCACCTCCAGCAGTTCCTTCCCATTCTTGTTTTGTTATTGTATTTAGACTGCACTTATCTATCCCCTCTGTGCAGTATCATTTTCCACTCCCCACTTCCTCAAATGTGATGGCCTCACATCCTCAGCCTGTGTAAATTCGATTAGTTCTCCTCTGTCTTGGAGTAAATCAGTGGGGCTGCTGTGGATTTACACCAGCTCAGGATCTATCCTGGAGCTTTTTTTTTCATTGTTACAGCCCCTCTCCAAGTAATCAATGGCACATTTGTACTGTGCTGGGCTGTGGGCTGAGCTCCAGCCTCAGGAAAACTTCTGCTCTTGATCCTGCTAATTGAATTTCATTTAAAGAGGGAGTCCCGTGTGCGTAGCTGGGGGCACAGGTGGGATTTTCCTCACCTGATCATGGGAGAGTAATGGTTCTAAATCCAAAAATATATCTCTATGTCCCTTTTGGATGTTGTCACTCAGAGGAGGATTCATTGCTATTTCCTTCAAACCCATGTAGCCAAAGAAGAGAGTTACTAAAAAGTAGATAAAGAAAATGAAAGATGGATTCACAAAGGGAAGGGAGTTAAGAGTTAACTGGGTTTTAGTTGCTGCCAGATTGCATCTAGTTTTCAAATGTTTTCTGGGGGAGGATACTCAGATTTCCCATCTCCAGCTGGGTTTGGGTTTCCAAATCTCTGTCAAACTGAGACCGTTTCCTTGGTAACAATCTCACTCTCCCACCTATGAATAAGGACAATTGCTTCTTTCTGCTGGGCGGGGACGGTGGAGCCAAAAGAGAAAGAATAAGGTTAGTCTGCTTCACAGAACCTTCACACAAATTCTCAGTGGTTGGGTCTCAGTGGATTGGGTAGAGATTACAGGAGTTAGGTATGGATGGGAAAAGATGCCACACACACCAAGCTGTCCTCCAGACCTGACATTTTTGCTCCATCTGAGCACAGTTTAATATATGAACAGTTGCAATGATGAATAAAAAATGTGTCTTGTGGATGCTTGGGAAATTCAGAGGTTTTTGTCTTCTCAAGACATTTTCCTTTCCCCTTTTATTGGGCTTGACTAAGCCCTAAGTCTATATCTAAGGTCAGTTGATGGTTTGAGGTTAGTGGCCAAGTTCAAGATCTGAGAGACCAAAATCATAAATTAGAACTAATGTGTCCTTTTTTCCCTTTTCACTGGGTTAAAAAAACAACCAAGATTTCTTCAAGGTTTTTAGTCATCCCTCAAGGTTTTTCCATGTTATTGCTTTAGCTTTCAGACAAATTTTGAGGCCACTGGAATCTGTCCATCTTGTCAGAAATGATTTTATTTCTTCTGTGCTGTGACAGATGTGGACTTTTCCTATGAAGCCCCTCCTTGCCTCTCCTGTTGGAGTCCTGCTTTAATGGCTGTGCTTGTGCTATATGTGATATATTTGATACACAGTGAGTCTCTGGAAGGCTTTGTAACACTTGGCCAATTCCATCCCCTTATCCAGCCTCCTGCCTTAGTTTACATTATGCGATGGAGCTGACACTTCAATTATAATTTTTGTCAAACACTAATAGACTGTTCAAACATCAGGAAACCTAAAAACTAATTCTCTCCTTCCTTGTCCCAATTCTTCATCAACAAAACGGTTTGCTTATTCACTGAATTGATTTTCTATTACTTTTTAAAATCTAAACCCACAGTAATTATTTGTGATACTATTACAGATACTGCATCAATTATTCCCCATAATTGCTTCATCCCCTCCATTCATATATCTTTCTTCAGTCCTTCTCTTCAGCTGATGGACATTTTTCAGACAGAGCTAAGACTGAGCTTCAACTCTTATGTCTCCCAACAGGATTGTCATTTCTTATCTCTCCAGGACTATTCTGAGAGACTGAGTCTTGGCCAAAGCACTGGTGATGGATTTCTTAGTGTTTTCAGCACTCAATTTAGTCCCAGCTGTGGAGAACATCACCAGCTGCTAACAAGACAACTGTTAATGGACTTGGTGGTTGGAGCCTGGATCTCCAAAGGTCAGCCTTAAAACTTGGAACTGCATTTTTTTGAGGTGGTCCAAGTGTTCTATCCATAGCCTGAGCCAACCTGTAATCCAGAGAACCATACAGAGAGTGAACAGGGGACTAATGATACCTCCAGTGGACACATAATGTTTACTGTGACTTTTGTAAAGAGGCAATTTGCAAGATTGGAGATAATCCCACCATACTTTATAATTTAAATGTCACTCAGAATGTATGCTGACACGCAGCTGATTAACAGCAAACTTTGGTGGCACATTAATTAGTATTTAATCCAGAGGCTCTATTAAGATGTGATAAAAATATCTTTTTTTTTTCCAGTAGTCATTCAATTACAATGCACAAATGATCTCAACCATCTTCTGAGTTTCACATATTTCACTTAAAAGCCTAATAACCATGTCTCACTCCTGTGAAAGTTGGCACACACACAACAGACTCCCCAGATACCGCTTGGATTAATGTGAAGTGCTTATGATAAAAGAGCAATTGTACATTTTTAAAAAAATAACCAATGCCAATAAATACAGCTTAGATGAGTCTGTTATTTGTACACTGTTGGTATTCCTTTCTCTCCCCTTTTGTTAAGTGCACTATGTAGTTCTGAGACTACCATTTATCTTTCAGCACCTCTTTGTTTCTTTTCTGAAATCAATGGCTTAAAAAAATGTGACTTAAAAAAGGGGGGTGGGGGAAGGAGGGAGTTATGCTCCTGGATGGAATTATTTGTAAATAATTTATCTTTTTGAAGTGGTTTTCTGTTCTTTCTTCAACATTCTTGCATCTACTTCTTTCTTGCTGGAGCCCACAATGATATTCTCTTTTGCAGATAAGAGTTATTTTGCTGCAAGCTCTCTGTTAGAGCAGTTTTGCCTTTCTGGTGAGAATATTAATGCAGAATTCTGGTGGCAGTGGCCACAATTCAACAAGAAAGAGACCAGGATTTATTTGGTGGAGGAGAGAACCCATAGGCTTGTAGGCAATAGAGCTGTATCATAATCTATGTGTGCTTTTCTCTAAATTATTCAAGGATTTATTTGTGTCTCTTTTTTTCTCTTTATTATTCAGTGCAACCCCCTGTGACTGTTTTAATGTCCACACCAGATGTGTTTATGTGTTCTCATCTGCTGGATTTGAAATCAATGTCCTCTTCCCTTGCCAGTTTTTATCTTGCAGCATCCTTACACCCAAGGAAAACATGGCTGCAAAAATCTTAGATTTGGTCAGGATTTCCTGTTCTGAGATTTTTCAGGAACTTTGCTGATGCGTCAGGTGCAGCGCCCGCAGCGAAGAGCGATCACTGTAAGTCAGCGAGGTCAAACCAGGAAAAGTGCCACCACTTTGGGCTGTACCCAGATTACAGACCTTGTAAATTATGCCTCAATAATCAATGAAGGCAGTGGGTTTTTAACACCTGCTGGTGTACAACAGGGTGGTTGTTTTCAGTAAGCAGGACTCTTCTGCTTTGGGAATAGAAACTTTGGTTCTGAAACTGAAAAGCTTCTCTCGCAGATATGGCCTTATTTTGTGTTACATGTTCACAGACAGAGAGGCCTTTCCTATGTCATTGTCTCCCAGAGCACCTGTTGAGACAGGAACAGACATTTCCAGATTGGAACGGGGGAACTTCAGTCACAGAATTGTTGTTTTCCAGTCCCAGACATATCTGTTGGGTTTGCTGTCATGCATTGTCATTGCTTGCCATCACCACCACAGCTGAAATACCTTCTGAGATCAGAAGGTGAAATTGGATTTATTTATTCATTTTAATTTTACACATGGACTTATCTCTAATGCTGTGACATATGTCTTCTATCTCTGTAATAATGGACTAAGGGTACACCCTTGGATGGTGTAAATCGAGATGGGTTCACTTAGGCCCAAGTCACCACATAAACTGGGAGTCTGGTCTACAGATTTCCACAAAAGTACAGAGCACTTGGCCCTGCCCTTGATTTGCACTCATCTGTTGGGAATGGAAGAAGTTCCCGTCCAAACTCAGCATCTGCTTGTCATTTAAATAGCAATTGTTGTGTTGCTCTTCTTTATATTTTAGTTTCTGTCTTTGCAGTATTTCTGAGATACTGCAAACTTTCTTCTCAGCCTTCCTGGCTCCCTTTCAGCACTGAAAGTCAGTCTACTGTTGCTAAATGTCAGTGATGCAGCTACCCACGCTGAGACTCAACACCTCCCCTCCCTCTGTCTGTCTCCTTTTTCCATGTGGCAAATGACAAGTTTTCAGGAAAAGCACAGCAGGTGCTTGTGCTCTTGTGTGTCTCAGAGCTTCCAGGACGTCCTAATACTGAATGAAGGTGGTATTTCCCTAGAATACCCTCTTCACCCCATTTCCTGTATAGAATAAGAGTAATTGACATCTTTGTTCCCATCAGCCTTTTAACTTTATTGTTGGACATAACTGAGACTAAACCTTGCCCTGGAGTCAGTGATTATTTTGCACCAAGGAGCCTGTGCTCTGTGAGGTTTCATTCCCACATGAGTTGTATGGTTTAGCATAAGTATTTAATGTGGAATGGTTAATCCTTGCTCTTAGTGTGCAAAAAAGTGTCCTCGACCTCTATATTAAACTCTATCCCCATATCCTTTTTCTTTCCTCCTGCTTTTCCCCCCCGACTACTTTCTGCTGTGTGCAGTTTTGGATCATCTTTGAGCCAAAGGCAGCATTGTCAGGTGTGAAGGGAACATCTGCTTGGCTGGATTTAGGCACGTCTGGGCTGGAGTGGAGTAGAGAACAAGCTCCTTGTGGAGGTGTGCGTTCAGCAGTGGCTGGTGAGGCTCTGTCCCCTCTGCAGGGACAGCTCCCAGCTTGGAGCAGCATGGCAGAGCAGCTGCCTTGGGAGCCCCACATCCTCCCATGGTGGCTCAGGGCCACATTTCCCCTCCTAAATGTCATTACACAAAGGGAAAAATGGAGAAGCTCCTGTTGTCGCACTGGCCCACTTTGGAGTGTGGCTACAGGAGGGACCAACCTGAGCCAGCTGGAAATGGAACTGCTCAGGGCTGAGTGCCACAGTCACTGCAGGGCCACCGAGCAAAGCGTGGGCTAGGAAGTCCAGCTGGGGTTTGAATGAGCCTTGCAGCTCCTCTGCTGCTTTTCACAGAACCCCAGACTGGTTTGGGCTGGAAGGGACCTTAAAGCTCATCCAGTGCCATCCCTTCCATGGGCAAGAACACCTTCCACTGTCCCAGGCTGCTCCAAGCCCCAGTGTCCAACCTGGCCTGGGACACTGCCAGGGATCCAGGGGCAGCCCCAGCTGCTCTGGGCACCCTGGGCCAGGGCCTGCCCACCCTGCCAGGGAACAATTCCTGCCCAAGATCCCATCCAGCCCTGCCCTCCGGCAGTGGGAGCCATTCCCTGGGTCCTGTCCCTCCAGCCCTTGCCAATTGTCTCTCTCCATCTTTCCTGCAGCTCCCTCAGGCCCTGCAAGGCCACAGTGAGGTCACCCCAAAGCTTCTCCTCTCCAGGCTGAACAATCCCAGCTCTGCCAGCCTTTCCTCCCAGCAGAGCTGCTCCATCCTCTGATCCTCCTGGTGCCTCCTCATAAACATCTCTTCATGATGCTCCTTGACAGATTTCACCAGCATCTGAACTGCAGAATAAAAGCAAATGTGGACAGGGCTGAGCCCTGGCTTTGGCTGCAGTTTTGGCATCCCAGCTGCACTTTGATTTTCAGGAAGCAGCTGTTTTGTAACTGCTGGATGTGATTGAAATGAGTTTAACACCCTCAGAGTATCACGTTACCCTATTGCTTTCCGTAATGGAGTGTTGAAGGAACAAGGTGAGAAAGGATCTGGTTATCAAATGTCCCAGAAAAATTTAACATTGACCCAGACTTTCAAGTGGGCAAAGATAGAATTATAAAGCAATTCCACTTCCTTTGATTTTGCTGCACTTAAATGCATAAAATGTTATGCTGATTATCACAACAGCATTAATTCGTATTGCAGGAAATCTGCAAGAATACTGGTTGGAAATGTCCTCCTAGTTTGATTTTTTTTTTTTTATTATTCAGATGTATGGCACTGAGCAGATATTCAGAATTTGTCTGGTTATGTAATGTAGACATTTTCTGTCATGGGGAAATTTCAAAATCATTATTTTAGAAGTCTCATTCTTTGATAGAATAGTGCTGTTTGCTTAAATACTTAATGGAGAGATCTCTTCTATGGAACAGAGAAATGCCTTGATCAGATATTCAGACTTCACATTTCACCTCCATTACCATGCATGTGAGCATAAGGCAGTGCCATTCCTTCAAGTAAGGTTACAGCATTCATTGGAGCTTGAGTTTATAAAAGGATTTCCACAGAGTTGATCAGATACCTATCTGACTCTGCTGACAGATGGAGTCAAGTATCTTTTCACTTGCAGATTGATTGGAGTGCAAGATTAATTTAGTGTCTTCCAAACCACTTTCCTACAAATCCTTTTATTTTACCCTTTGGTCGCCCTGCAAAAACCTTGCTGTCTTTTTAATATGATGCATAATAGAACAGTCAACCTATATTACTGCTGACAGTGTTGGTGCAAAGCATACATTAAAATGTGATAGAGAGAAGAAAATATGCTTTATTGATAGCAGTCAAGGTTAGAGGAAAGGCACACTTCTGTTATCCTATTTGAGTTTCCACAGCTGTGTTAGTATTCAAGGGAGCTGAGCTTCTTTGGCTTTGGATGAGAAAGGGAAGCAACTTCCAAAGGGTGTTTATGAGTAAGCCCTGAAGTTATTGAGATGGAATCACTGGAATAAAACAGAGGAGAGAGTGTGACCATGCCTTTTGTTTGAGGCTGTATCAGATAAACTTGAAATGAGTTTCTGTCCAGCCTGCTGCAGGTAGGACCAGGGCACAGAGAGGGAACCCTGGGGCTTCCACACAACAGAAGTCTGGACTTGGATGAGGGGATGGAAATAACTTATAATAAAGACTGCACCTTCTACCTGCTCATGTGTTGAACACCAATATTTGGAACAAGGAAATTACTATTATTCCACTGACTTGAATAGCTGAAATGTGCAAGAGAAAGTTCATTCATTCCAGCATCTTCAATTACCTGAACTGATACAAGGCTCTTTATACCTATTTTTCCTGCAGTATAGGTAAATATTATCTTTATTTCTCATAGTGATTTTCTGGTTTTGAGTAATTTGTTCCAGTACCTGAAATTATTGTTTATGTGAGACAAGGAATAAGGACAATTTGTTTGGAATATTTTACAGTTTTTGCGTGCTATAATTCTCTAATCTGCTTCAATTGTTTCAGTTCTTTAATTGTTCCTGCTAACACTTATATCCTGCACAACCTCTATGAGGAATGTAGCTATTTTAAGAATATACATAAAAGCTGGCAATTACATTGTCTTATCAAGTTTTTGCAGCTTATTAAGTTGTTCAGTGGTACTGGAAATGATTAGACTCAATCCTGTAGGAACGAGAGCCTCAAAGAGGAACCTGGGCTTTTAAAGCTGTGATATCCTGGAACATTCCACCTGCTGAATGGGTTTCAAAGGCACTGGCAAGGAGAAATCATTTGGGGTGGAATGAAAATGTGCCTAGGTTTGAATAAAAGTGGGAACACATTAAAAGCTCCTCGTTGTGGAAGGCTGGACAGACCCAGTCGCAGTGGGGGCTCCTCTGCTTTGTTAAAGAAGTGATGAATTACCATCTTCAAGATGAGTTCCCATGGCCCCCAGCCACAGTAGAATGCACTCCTTGGCTGAGAGGCAGCAAATGTGATCCTGGTTTGCTTCCTGGACAATGCACCAGCCAGATCCTGTGCCAGGAAAGGGAATTAGGGTTGCATTTCTGTCTTGGGATGGCAGCAGAGACAAAGGCAGCAGTCTGGTTTCTCCTCCCTCCTCATCTTGGAGTTGTTTATCACTGAAGGATTTTGTGGGGCTGGGCTTGCAAAGATGTAAGTGGAAAATCAAAGAAATTGAAACACTTCTGCAAACCCATGAAGATTAAAAAACCAGTTTTTAAATCAAAAAATCCCAAGCGAAGCCCTGCAGGGTGGGCCATGGAAAAAATTATTTAGCTTGCAGAAGAGACTGACATAAAATAAGCAGACCTGTACAAATTGTGAAAACCTGAAGCAAAGAGCTCTATTCTGTGTATTATTAGAATAAGAAGGACTGGGTTATCCATACTCTTGGCAGTAGTGGGACAGGCAGTGGGATGTGGAGACAGATACACAACTGTCCATTGGACTTTCAGTTTTATCAGCACCTGAATGGCTGGAAGCTTTTTATCTGCACAGCTCCTGAGCTTAATATGACTCCTTTTTATTTATTCCAACCCTCCCCTCCCCATTCAAAAATGAGTTGCAGCATTTCTGCCAGCTGAATTCTGCAGGACAAAGCTGGGATCCTGTGTGCAAGGAACATTTCTCTAGCTCTGCAGGATGCTGCGGAGCTCAGATTGCTCTGCTGCTCCTGTCCCACTCCAGTCTTCTGCCTGCAGAGGGAAAAACTTTACATTTTGTAACGTTCTGATGGCAAAATAAACTCCTCAAAAACTTGGAGCCATATGTTGGACAGCTGCTGGGAGCCAGCCCAAGAAGAGGGTGGAGCAGCCTGTGCGTAATCTCTGAGTAGCTGTTGTGTTAATGCAGTTTAAAAAAAAGGGCAAAAAAAATTGGATGTTGGTTTTAGCTGGAAATTTTCTTTGCCTAAATTAGTCTTCCCAGATGCTACAGAATAATTCAGTGAAGATAAATAATGTAGAGAAAGAAGAGATGCTTCTAAAAGAACTTTGCAGCAGATTAGTTTCAACTGTGTGTATATAAACACACATTTACACACACTTCTACATATATATATATATATCTTAAACAAATATTTGCAGGCTCTTTCAGAGTTAAGTATTTTTGAGTTTTCTTGGAGAAATTTTCATTATGATTAATTATTGTCAAAGTCTTGATCTGGAGAGATAAATAGGGATGTATATTTGTTCAACATCTGATTTTGCACAGTTTATAAGAAGTTATTTCTCAACAGCCTGTTTGAACTTACAAAAGTCAGTCTGCTCTTTTTAAATAGTTGCCAGCTGTGTTATTTTCTTTCATTCATTCAGCTAATTTCCCCCATATTTAAATAGCTTGAGAGCTATGTTAAGGCTTCATTCTGTTCAAAACTCAAATTAAAATGCTGATTTCTGCAGTGCCTGGCATTTCTGACTAGCACTTTAGTGACTAGCTCTGATCTCTTTATTAAAGAGTTTACATGACAGTTGCAATTGTAGAGGGAAAATAAAAATAAGCAAACAGCCTTTTCCCACTGACGTGGCAGTTTACAGCACAAAGTGGTTTTTGCCTTGTGCTCGTGACGTAGCCACGTGCTTTGTCTTGGTGGGACGTTGGATTTTTCATGGAAAATACTTTAAAGGGAAATATTTCTCAGGGATTTTTCATCACACTGGATGGTGTGTGTTTTCACAAATGGAATGTGATGACTCCAAACAACTGTTTTCCTTTCCAGGCTGGTTGGTGAGGTGCAGGTAGACAGATCTGTTTTGAAAGCTCTTCCTCAGATTTCACTGGTTGCCATTGAGCACCCAGAAATATGAGGCTTGTAAAGTGTGGAAAAGCAGCTGCCTTTGACAAGCAAAAGGTCTAATCCAGGTCAGTTTCTTTGACTCCAATAAGATTTGACTAAGGCACAAAGAGGCTGGGCAGCAATGTGAAAAAAATCTATCTTTGTTCTGAATGTAGCTTGAAATACTGACCCAAGACATTTGCCACGATGTACTCTGGAGCTGGCCTGCAGCTTTCACGACCAATGTTGTTGCTCCTGTCTCTCCCAGATGTCTGTTAAATCAGGATAGATGCTTTACTGAATTCCGAGAAAATTAACTGCTAGCACTGAGTGCAGGATGAGAAGATTTATTTAAAGCGCTTGTCCCTCTTTGGAAGACAAAGCAGTAGATTGAAGTTAAAACTGCCAATACGGATCATGCTGGAGATAAGCAACGTCGGAACCAGCACTGTCAGCTTTCTGCAAACTTATCCTTGGGCCTGTCTGAAGAGGTGGCAGAGCGGACAGATGGCTCTGAGCTCCTTGTCTTGGTCAGCATTTCAATTCTACAAGATTTCTCCGTGAGTGGAACTTACAGATAAACCCAGCCCTCATTAGTTGGCAGAAGGTTCTGGTCATTTTTGGGAACACACCTCTGGAGGTGTGATCTCTCCTGATGATCCCTCTTTTCTCAGTTCAGACCCTGTGCCACCCTGCAGCCCCGTGTGCCAGGGTTTGTGCTGAAGGAAGGGCACTGCTGTTACCCTGCTCCAGGGACAGGTCACAGGGATAGACAGAGGAGGCCTGGCCTCAGCTGGGGCAGTCACAGGCATTGCTGTCTGTATGTGCAGAATCTGTAAACATCAACCCTTCCAAAATGGTTTGAAGATGAGTAGTCTTACACAGAAGAGAAGAGAGAAGGTCTGTGTTTATCAAGCCAGGATTTAATCCTTCAATTAGACTTTTGATATGGGAAAAACCCATAGAAGAAGAATAGAAGAATTTGAAATGTCTAAAATGACAGAAAGAAACTATAAATACTTTTAAGCATCTCATTGTTCAGCCTGGAGAGGAGAAGTTTTGGGGTGACCTCACTGTGGCCTTGCAGGACCTGAGAGAGCTGCAGGAAAGATGGAGAGGGACAATTGGCAAGGGCTGGAGGGACAGGACCCAGGGAATGGTTCCCACTGCCAGAGGGCAGGGCTGGATGGGATCTTGGGCAGGAATTGTTCCCTGGCAGGGTGGGCAGGCCCTGGCCCAGGGTGCCCAGAGCAGCTGGGGCTGCCCCTGGATCCCTGGCAGTGCCCCAGGCCAGGCTGGACACTGGGGCTGGGAGCAGCCTGGGACAGTGGAAGGTGTCCCTGCCCATGGCAGGGGGATTGGATGAGCTTTAAGGTCCCTTCCAGCCCAAACCATTCCATGATTCTCTGATTTTCAGGTACATCCTCACTAGTCCCCCACCTACACTAATCTCTACTTCTGGCTCCTTCCCACCTTTTTCTTGGTGGTACCTCCTTTTTCCTCACCTGCCAGGTGCTCAGCTCCTGCCCTTCCCCACTTTAACCATCATCACTCAGTTCTTTTTCCTTTTGGCGTTCCTTTTTCTTGCAGAAACCCACTAGAAAGAGCTATTCAGGGGCATGGTGACTTGGAAAGGCCATTTAAAAGGTGAGATATGAATTCATCAACATCCCTGCAAAGTCTTTTTGGAGTCACTCTGGTGCAGCGTGGCTCAGGCCGTGCTGCAGATCCCACAGGCTGAGGCTTCATCACTGGCAATCTTTGTGGCTCCTGGGGCTGCCTTGAAAGAATAAATGATGCTGTCAGCTCCTCAGAGCTTGTCCTGCTGTGGGCAGGCATGCAGACCCACACACAGCTTGGGTTCCACACCTTCATTTAAGCCTGGGTGACCGAGGTGTCTCTGCCCTGTCTCTGCCCTGTCTGGGTGTTGCCCATGAGTGTTCTCCTCACTCTGTCTGATGTTTGAAGGAAGTATGAGATAGGTTAAAAAATACTAAAGATTTAAATTTCAGTACATAAAGCTTTTCTGAGGCGATCCTCAAAGAAGAATGAGGGAGGGAAGACAGAAAAAAGGAATTTGTAGCAATATTATGACAAAACAGCAATTTTGCTTAAGCAAATTAAGACTCCTTTTTCCCCAGTCTCAATTCTTATGTCTTTTGCTGATGGGATTGCACAAAGAGACTTATCCAGCATAATCAGTTGATTTTGTGCTATGAAGTGATGCTGTCAGAGGAGTTGATCACAGCCGATCTCACGATACAAACAATGACATTTGTTTTAACTCATGGAAGGCAGAAACAAAAGTGTCTGTGCCACACCTGTGATTTCATCTCAAGTTTTTGTGTCACTGCTCTTTTTATGATGTGTGAATAGTAGGAAGAAAGGGACTAAGGCAAGAAGAGAAACTGTTTTGCCTTTTGACTTGATTGGCCCCTGAATCACATAGAGCAGACCATTAGTAACATACATAATTTATCAATATTTTATTTCAAATATTTTATTTCTTAGTAGGAGAGAAGTTCTAAGAGTTAAAAATACCAAGCTCTTGCCTGCCCAGGGGCCAGCACAACATCTTATTTTTTCATGTCACCAAAGCAAAATCTCTGTATTTTCAATTGGATATTCACATTCCTTTAGATTATGGGCAGGTAGTTAAATTGGGCAAGATGAAAAAAAAGTGTATCCAATTGTTTGTGTCTAAATGTGCTTTCTTCTGAAAACTCTTCCTGAATTAAAATGTAATTGGGATTTCTATCTCAGTATAAGATGGAATATTTGTATTGCTTCCCCCACATCACAGGAAGAATGTCCTTTTTCCAGCCATAGTTTCTCTGATAAAACCCCGATAATTTAATCTGCAGTTTTGATAGCAGCAGAAGGCAAGATTGGAACAAATATGCTCTGACTCTCTCCATTTCCTTGCCGTGATCCATCAGTTCATTATGTCAAGGTCAAAGCTAAAAATTTTAAACTCTTTTTATTTTACAAAATTGAAAACGCCAGGAAATGTCAGGATTAGGAACGGTGTTGACAGAATCAATGCTGCAGAGCATCACTTACGAGAGCAGCAGAACACCTCAGCGCTCAGAAGCTCTTGGCTCCACAGAGAAGGATCTGCTCCTCCCCAGCTGAGCAACAGGGACTCCATTAATCTTAGGAAAGGTTTTGCAGCACCTTGCTTTGCTACCAACAGATAAATGCCCCTGATTTAGATTTGTTGTGACTTCTTCCTGTCCCGTGTCAGTAGTGAGAGGTCAATTTAAGGAACCTCCTGCCCCTGCCCTTGTTTTCTCTCGCGTTCCAGCCAGCCTGCAAGGCTTTTCCCTGGAATGAAGGCTGTCCCTCGAAGGACACCCCCCTTTGTGTCCTTTCACCTTGGAGTACTGCTGCCATGAAAAGAGAAAAAATCATGGATTTTGTGGATATTTTGCCTTATTGTGTGCTTTCAGCTCCTTAACTGAATTAGCAAAGTTTTCTATGGTTTTTTTTTAATTTTTTTTTAAAAGCAATGAACTGAGCCCAGTACAAGTCTCCAGTAAACAAAGAAGAAAATAGAAGAATGACTGTTCCTTTCATGCCATTAAGTACTTAAGCACATCCTTAATTTTATTTGGCATTGCAGTGAGACCTAGCAATTTAAAAAAAAAATCTTTCTCAATCAGTTAAATAAGGTAATAAATTGAAAACAGAGAAGACAGAGGCAGCAAAGCATTTTAAACAGCAAACCTCGTCCTTTGCCAGCCCCTCTGCCACAAAACCTGCAAAACAAACACACAGTAAAGCAGATGTCTGAATTCTGAGCAAAATATTGTAAAACATAACTGTCTGGCTGGAAACTGGGAAGGTGGCATTCATCCCAGGAGAATTTTTTTGGTAGTGCTTTTTTTTTGTTTTTTTCCTCTTTAAAAAATTCATCCTGATTTAATCATAATTGATTTGCTGAAATTCAATTACTCATTCAACTTCCTCAGAGCCCCAGTGCGTGCCTTGGTCTCCCAACAGTGAACGAGTTAAACGTTTCTCAGCTTCTGTTTTCCCAAGATGAGGCTTTTGTTTAGAAGCGCCTTCAGAAATGATTGTTACTTCTTTTAGGCAAGCGACAGCGCTGTGGCAGCTGAGTTAACTCATCAGAAGTCTCTAGGTATTGATCTAACTCGCATTTCCCCGCAGAGCTTGCAGCGGTCACCCTGGAGCCGCGCTTCGGCTGCGAACCGCGGGAGCGCCTCCCTTCGCGGCTGCGCGCTNTCCTTTGCTGGCATCGACGTGCCTCTGTCCATATTTCCTATTTGTACGAGCTGCTGCTGCTGCTGCCCGGCTCAGAAATCCGAAATCCTTGCTGGCCTTGTAAGCCGTAATTCCATGTGTTGGTTCCCATTCTCTGCCTCTCCTCTGCCACTGCTCTTTGCTTTGTTCTTATAACTGCCCATACCTTTTTGTTTTGCCCCAAGCAGATTTTTATTGATAGTGAGTTTTTTTAACTTCTCTTTGTAGCCTTACTGTTTTCCTGATTTTTATGAATTTATTAAGATTTTTAGAAAATAAGGCAGTTTTGCTCCTCAGGTTCATTCCCTAAGAGACTCTTCCACACATATGGAAGTTTTTCCAGTTCCATCTCGGTATTTTCATTCTTGTTTAACTGGTGATTTTATTTCTTTCTCTTACATTCTCACTTGAATTGACTTCTGTCTCTTTCAGAGTTCCTTCAGAAAGTGGGTTGGTACAAGATATTACAGCTTTAAGCCATGGACTCCTGCTTAGGTATTTTCCTGTTTCTATGGAAGACATTAATCTTCAAGTACAATAAAACACCTTAATAAGCTGTACAAAATTGAAAAGGCAATTTAATTGCCAGTGCTTACGCATTTTCTTAGAATAGCTAAAATCCCACCAAAGGTGGGATACAAGTGGTACCAGGAGCTCTCAACTAAAGAACTAAAATAATGGGAGTAGATTCACTGTAAAAAAAATAAAATTCTCAAGACATCTTTATAAAGTTTCTTTTATTTATTCAAATGTTATAAATATCGCAGAGAGAGATAACTTGGTTTATAAATTGAAGGAAGAAAGTGAACATGCCAACCTGGAAAAAAAATAAACAATTATTCTGTCAGTCATTCTTTAAATTATTCATTTGAAATATCTTTTAAGAATTTTTCATTTTGTCTGTGAAGCAAAGAGACATATTTATAGGAGTAAAATGTACTAAATAATTATTGAAGCATGCATCAAAGAATTCCTTTGATTATTTTAGAATAAATATTCCAAAATACAACTTCGTATTTTATTGTCAAGTGGTGGAATTTTTGATGTCTTCTATAAGATTTCAAACCTGAGGCAAACAAATTTATAAAAATAGACTGTCGTGGTTTCATTGTGA